>CAXITT010000186.1:4383-70374 GCA_964033795.1 Lymnaea stagnalis | reverse complement strand
GTTCTTCCGATCTGGGGGGGGGGGGATTTTTTTTAATGAAGCCGTTTTTAAATTAAATAAATGTATGTACGTAACTGCTTTAAACTCATGTTTATTACTGTCAATATTTTTATGTGAAGCGCGTTGAGCCCTGGGCTGCGGTACCGCGCTATGTACGACCACTGCAGTAATAATAATAATAATGAGACATTTTAAAATACGACAGGCCCTATTATTGTAAATGTGCTCCTCTTCCTCGAGTGATCAAAACTCTAGGACAGGCTCCGTGCAGTATTTGTAATACTATTACCATTTTAATGAGGGACGGTGCCATTTAACTGGACCAGTGATTTGATGTCATTTGGAAGAGAAAAAAAATCCATCACCTTTAAATGCAGCTGGTCTCCAAAAGTCACGTGACGGTTCTGATGAGAGGGCCTAAGGCAGTGGTTCTCAACCTTCCTAGTGCCACGAACCTTTAAATACAGTTTCTCGTGTCGTGACGACCCCCAGCCACACAATTATTTTCGTTGCTACTTCATAACTGAAAGGATATGTGTTTTCAGGTGGTCTTAGGCGACCTCTGGAAAAGGGTCGCGTGACCCCTTTGGGGGTCGCGACCCACAGGTTGAGAACCGCTGGCCTAAGGCATGACCAGACGGATTACAAGATTAAAACGGCCATAGTAAATCAATCATGTGCAAAATAACAGGGAGTAAAATTACGATAAAAACCCAGTAAGATACTGACAAGGAGATTTATACACAGACACGACTCAAAGAGGGAAAAAGGGGGGGGGGGAGTAGTAGGCTCAGGCCTACATATAATTATCTCTTTAATTTAATCATTATTTTTAGTTATACAAGAACGTGCATTAATTTTTGAAAGTGATAAACAGGTACAGTTAGAGTAACTTGAGCTAAGGGACCATCAATAAATTACCTCAGTCATCTAGGGAAGAAAAAAAAGGTAGAGGGGGGTTTGACCAATTTGTGATGTGTTAGTGTTATAAGTATAAGGGTGTCTAAAAGTGTGACCAACTTTTAAGAAATAATTTTCTTGTGTTTTATATTGTAGGCCCTACTTTCACGGAGGAAGAGATTCAAAAGAAACATTCAATTGTCTTATGTTTTCCACGCTCAACATATCTTGTTATGAATATTTCTTTCAGGTCAATTCCAGCCAAAAAACCTGATAGCAACTTAGAGGACTTAAAATTCATCTGGTCGTTTCTTTTTGCAGGGGGTCAATGGAGCATCCCACAAGTGTTGGAAAGAGTCCTCGATGTGCACTTTGCCAGGGGCTTGTAAACATGCATTGCCAGGTAATCAATCACACAGACAAAGCTGACTATAAAGTTTACAAGATGTAAATAAAATACTTTGAAATGTGAAGTTCTAGTTACGAACAGTGTACAGACGTGAAGTTTTTTTGTTTTTTTGTGTGTCTACACTTGATAACAATCTATAGTTTATTTGGATTATGGATTTAAGTACCTATCTTACAATAACAACAAAAAAAATAGGCGGTTATATCCCACAGCACAGCAAGTTTTGATAGCTATAGCTTCAAAATAGCAGACACGCATGAAGGCCAAGCCTTTTGCTTAAAGATATAAGCAGAGATATAAACATCAATTACATGGGATAATGAAACTAAACCAGATAGACTAATCAGTAAAGATATTTTAACTTTATAAACTGCCCTCATTTCGTTTGGGGTATCTCCACCCTCATTTCGTTTGTGTTATCTCCACCCTCATTTCTGTTGGGGTATCTCAATAATTAACTGCCCTCATTTCTGTTGAGTAATGTTAGCCCGCTTATAGAAAACTCAACATTTTGATAGAACAGGGGTTTACATAAATTTGCTTCATGCACCAAAACAAAGATGCACTTGGATTAGTTGTGGCATTGCTTCTTCATAAACCAAAACAAAGATGCACTTAGTCCAGTTGTTGCAGATTTGGAACAGTGACTGAACATCCACACATTACCTGATTCAATTGCAAAGAAAAACAAAATCAATTTGTCATTTTAATTTTGTTTAATAAAACTGACCCGGAATGTTTCAATTTCTTTAATATCAACAAATAATAGATGTATAATAAATATAAATGGATATAAGAATAACATTATTTGTGAAAAGATAACAAAAATCATCATTCATAAATGAGAATAAAACAACATAAAATTTAAGGTTTGATTTGTGTACCGGTATAAAAAATAAGTATCCATATCCATTGAATTGGAATAGATAGAAGTTAGAAGCTGTAATTAACTTAGAGCCAGTGGAAACTTATTGCACTTTAATAAGCTCTCTTCTCCAAAAGAAATTCTTTAAATATAAATAAACATTTGGATCATCAACAAAAATGAGGTAATGCTTTCTCCTTTCAGTTTTGTTAGTTGAATAAAGCAATAAAAAATTACTGCATATATAATATTAATGTATACATAACTTATTTTTTCAATCACTTATTTTTAAAAAAAATTTTGGCAAGGTCAATAATTAATATTAATTTAGGATAACATTTCCTGAAAGGTTATATACATTAAGAATATTTTTAACTGAGTAATTAGTTAAAATGAATATCTGGTGGGGTAGATCTCATGAAGCTGAAATGGAGTTCACCTAAGGAAAAATAAAATTAAATACATCAAGCAAAAATCAAGTTGTTTATTTTTATTAAACTTTCGTTGCTAATATGTTTGGTGCACATTTGATTAAGCTTTTTTAAAGTTATCTTACATCAAGGATTCATAAAAAAATGGCATCCCACTATTTTGGCCTATTTTTTTACTCTTTCTTCCCAACCCGACAAACTTCTCCCCAACCAGACAAACTTCTCCCCAACCAGACAAACTTCTCCCCAACCAGACAAACTTCTCCCCAACCAGACAAACTTCTCCCCAACCAGACAAACTTCTCCCCAACCAGACAAACTTCTCCCCAACCAGACAAACTTCTCCCCAACCTGACAAACTTGTCACAAAATGTAGCTCCCCTCACATGTTGTCATTTATGGAGGGCCTAATAAGAGTACTAAGATAAACAATTGAACTTTTGGTAGATTTTCTATTTATCGACTTAGGGAGATATTTTACTTAATGATGGCATGATGATGAAATTTGCAAGTTGATTTTGTATTTTGACCAAGAGGAAATATGGCTGTACACTCAGTAGGCAATTGCATCAATACAACAGCAAGCCAGATGAGCAGGACATTGCATTTGTAGGGCAAAGGCACTAAATAAGTTAAGAAACACGATGGAGCAGAACAGGGGAATTTTGGGGAAATAATTCCTAAAGGGAATCCTACAGAATGGATAATAAGATTGTGGAGAAGTACAGCCTATAGAAAATTAGCAGAGGGTCATACAGCTAACATGCAGTAATACAGTAGAGCATTAAGGCAGTAGTGCAGTATCACAGTATAGCATTGAGTAAGTAGTGCAGTATCACAGTAGAGCAGTAGGGCATTTACCTTTAAGTCCTTATAAGTCAGTGAACTATTCACAAGTATCAAAGCCTGACAGAAATAACTTCTACCTGGGTGTCATGAACAGCCTGCAACAGACCTAACAAGAGCTGAATGAAGTTATCAAAGATCCAGTAAAAACAAATATATTGTAATCAAAGATTGAACCAAATTCCTGAAATTTTATAGTTAAAATTATTTATTTTTTAAATACACTGCTTTATTAACTGGCGACATAAAATTATTTGATCTTTACTGCCATGTTTTCAATGAAAATAGTAAGAGTTATAGTCACATTCAGTTTAAACACAGTTAATTTTCAATTTTTTCCATTAACTTGATTTTTTTTAAAATGTTTCTTAAATTTTTGGGTAATGAATAATTTCTTATGATATCTTACAACAAAGAGCTATATATGAAATACCCAGTAATAACAATAATTTGTAAATACAGTTTATGTATTGATATGTATATTTAAAAAAAGAATAAAGTATAGAATGTATGAATTATTGACGATTTAAACAAAAAATAAATAGTTTTAAGAATAATTAAGTTTCACATCTTTCTCCTACCTGCAGAATTTGTATCTTTTTTACTCTCAGTGGATATGTGTAAAGAGTTGGACAGAATTAAGTCCCTCTCATCTGCAGCACTCTGTGGCACAGCACTTTCATAGCGTATCAAAAGATTGGCTGATTTGGATGGCCTCAGCAATCGCCGGATAATAAAATATGAAGCACACAATAGCATCTGTTTGACATGGAAATTGTAAAAAAAAAATGAAAAATGAATGTCAACATGTCATCTGTCTTGAGAATTGTAAAAAATGTGCACAACTATCCGTTACATCAAGTGTACTTCAAGTTTAAGAGAGTATTGTTCTAAAAAATAAAAAGTGAACTGAATGGCAAAATATTAAGTGTTTTAAATATAAAAATAGTCATCATGGAAAAATGTTAAATGGTTTTAGAGAATTGTTTTTTAAAATGATTAATTCCATCCACCTAATCATCTTGAAATGATTTTAAAAAAATAATAAACACATTAAAAAATTATTGCCAAGTAATGAGGGATAAAGTTAACTTTTTTCAAGCAGAGAAGGGTTTATTTAAAAAACAATCTGATTGAAGCTTACCACAGCAAAATTAATGCCAGTCACAACAGTAGTACCATATCTAAAGCCAATTTCTTCTACCAGCACACCAGCCAGCATGGGACCTGTGAAAGCTCTAAAAAAACAAAACATGACATGATAAAATAAAAACTCTGGGTGTTCCATAACAAACCTAAAAGTACTAAAACATTTTTAAAAAACAATACTACATTACTGTTATAATATTATCCGTTAGTTTTGAAATAATGCCACATTACTGTCTAAACATTACCCTAATTTTTAAATACCACCACATTACTGTTTATTTCAATAATATATATTTTGTAAAGGTCATAACCTTAATATTATAAGCATTCTAAAAAATTTAATTATTTTAATTCCAATAAAAAGTAGACAATATCTGGTAGTAAACAGACTTACCCTATAGAGAAGACAGAATTAAATAAACCAGAGACAACACCAAATGTGTCCAGATTGTTTTCAAATCCTATATCTCTGAAATGATCAAAGGATGGGCTTTACAAACAGCTAACAAATGTTTTTTGAACTGTAAATAGGACATAAGTGGTGGATGCAAGGAAATAAGGGGTGGATTCAGGGGAAATTAAGCATGGATTCAGGGGAAATCAGTCATGGATTCAGATATATGGAATCTATTGGTGATTCAGAAAACATGTGTCAACTAACTGCTTAAAAAAGAAGAGGCCCATAGAGAGAGAGAGAGAGAGAGGGGGGGGGGGGGATTCAGGGGAAGGCGGGGAGGGATTCAAGGGAAGTCAGTCATTAGGACGTAAGTGGTGGATGGAAGGAAAGAAGGGGTGGATTCAGGGGAAGTTGATCATGGATTCAGGGGAAATCAGTCATGGCTTCAGGGGAAGTTAATGTTGGTGTTAGGGGAAATCAGTAGTGGATCTCAAACTGAATATCAGCAAACCTATGTATTAATGAGTTTCAATAAATTCATGTCACCCTGAATTCGATGTGGCCAATGTGTTTTGATATTAGAATACTCACTATATAACTAGTCTTTCTTCAAGAGTTACAGACTGACCATAAGTAACCTAATGAGGGCAATTGACCATAAATTACCAAATACCCACTAGACTTAACTAAAGGCTAATTATTATTAACAAATTTCCACTTACATTGCACCTATCAGCATGCACTTCATTGATGGCACAACTAGTGTCCCAAAGAATGCTCCAACCATTATTAGCCCTAATATTATGATCCATAGCTCACTGCAAACAAGAGCAGCCAAAAGTTAAAGATAATACTGAAGTAAAATGATTAGAAGAAATCTTTATAAAATTTTAACTGTTAGATATACATCAATATATAAATTTATTATTGAATTTATATTTATGTCAAATTTGAATTTGTGATTATAATATATATTCCAGCTTTGGGGACATAATTTCATGTCAAAGCAGACCGTAAATGGTTGTTCCCCATTTAAAACTCACAAAGGTAAAAATGGTAGAAGTGGACTTGGTCCAATAAAAAGAAAACCAATGCCACACATTAGATTTCCAAGAATGATCAGGGGTGCATTCATCCCCTGAAAGAAAGTTAAAGAATGCATGCATTATATAATATCTTTTTGTATCAAGTGTGAAAACATTGTTGTTTAATATTTCACTCTAGTGAAAAGTGGCAATAGTTGTTTATTTTGTTTTATATTGCTTTAAATTTGTTAACACATAAAACACTGGGTACTAAAAAAATTTTTTTTTAATTACATGTATAAGTAAAATCTACAATCCACTATGGAGTGAGCTATGTTATATTTTTATTGGGTCAGGCTGTAGTGAAACAAAGAGTGCATTAGTGCAGTTTTTTTAGGGAGTTATATCAGCACAAGAACACTATATTCAATCAAGGACTAATAAAAATAATTTCCTTAATTTATCAAGTAACCATTACAATGATTTTCTGAGGGATAATTGCAATAATATATAACCAAATAAATTTGTATGTCAGTGGTTCTCAAATGGTTTAGATTTTTGGACTCCCTCAAGCACAGATAATTTTCAGTTTTCTCCTTACACCATGATGAGGTCAAATTAAAATCCTTGACACCATCATAAAATAAAGAGTGTCTATTGTTATCTGGAGATATGTTTCTGGGTATGGCCTCAATCATGTTTCTTATCTAATTTAATTTTTTAATTTACCCAAATAAATCTGAGAACTTAGTCTATTCTAAAGAAAACTTTTGGAAAGTAATCAGGCCCACACATAAATTGTTTATGCCTGCCCAGGTTGGGAACCACTGATTTCTATACTTACCGTAGAGTCACTGATAAATCCCCATAGTGGTGAGGTGAGTCCGTAGAGACCAGGAGCTATGACAAAAAATAATCCAACAATGGCTGTGCTTAAATTAAACTGAAATACAAAGTCATCAAAACACACTGAAACACGGAATCATTAGTATTAATAATAATCAAACTGAAAAAAAAAGCTTGCAAAACATGAAAACAAAATAAATGTGAAAATACATTTAAAAAATGTATTATCTGCATGTGACGGTAAATGATTTGGGCTGCGTCCCTTGGGGTTGATTTCCTCACCCAAAAGTTTAGTGACATTATCCTCCGCGACACATTAATTATTTTTATAACTTGAATCATAGAGTCCCAGTCATTTTAATAAAAATGTTTTTTTTTAAATCACACAATTATGAGTTGTGTTTTCCTCCTCCTTTTAGTATGCAGTGGTTAGCCCTACAGGACCTAGCTAAATATTCTGCCATCCCAGCAGTCTGCAGTTGTCAGCTCGGCTTGTTGACTGCAGAGAACTTTTGCCTCTCTCCAGGCATGGTTATTCGGTATTTAGGCTGCTAAAAAAATTATTCTCTTCCTCATGAGAAAAGGCTTAATAGGACAGATTTTTATGAAAGGTTAAAACAAAACTAATTCAAGAACTATTTAACTGGAACCTTATTGTAGCATCAAGAGAGGCAAGCATTAGCAAAGAGAGTTGTAGACAAGAACTGGCAAAGAGAGTTGCAGACAAGCACTGGCAAAGAGACTTGCAGACAAGCACTGGCATAGAGAGTTGCAGACAAGCACTAGCAAAGACAGTTCTAGACAAGCACTGGCAAAGAGAGTTGCAGACAAGCACTGGCAAAGAGACTTGCAGACAAGCACTGGCAAAGACAGTTCTAGACAAGCACTGGCAAAGAGAGTTGTAGACAAGCACTGGCAAAGAGACTTGCAGACAAGCACTAGCAAAGACAGTTCTAGACAAGCACTGGCAAAGAGAGTTGCAGACAAGCACTGGCAAAGAGACTTGCAGACAAGCACTGGCAAAGAGAGTTGCAGACAACCACTGGCAAAGAGAGTTACAGACAACCACTGGCAAAGAGACTTGCAGACAACCACTGGCAAAGAGATTTGAATTCTAAATGATAATGTCAGTAAAAAATTATGAGTTTTCCTTATGTGATTTAACAAAGAATAGGTTGATTAACACATTTGGTTACTGGTCATGCATACCTCTTCTACATGTTTTGAAAAGGTTGGATCCAGAAAAACAATGCCGATACCTCCAGCCATTATGCTTAACGATGCAAACCAAACCATGGGGCTTTTTAACAGTGAGAATACACTGGTCTTTCTCTCATGTTGGACATCTGTTGAACATAAATAATAAAACCATTTTATTTTTAAGCTGCATGACATGGGGGACTCAAACATAAAAGTTACTGCAGCAGAACAAATTAAGAGAATAACAATGTATTTTATGACAAACTAAGATAGTCCATAGTTCAGATACTTCAAATATGACACAACAAAATTACCATTATTTAAATAAAGCAGACTTAAAATTACCAGTATTTAAATATAGCAGCCTCAGAATTACCAGTATTTAAATATAGCAGCCTCAAAATTACCAGTATTTAAATATAGCAGCCTCAGAATTACCAGTATTTAAATATAGCAGCCTCAAAAATTACCAGTATTTAAATATAGCAGCCTCAGAATTACCAGTATTTAAATATAGCAGCCTCAAAGTTGTTTAAAAAGAGTTATTTTTTATTTGTGCTTACTTCAGAGCCTGGAGCAAGCTGAGTGTTATGCCTCCTTAATGTGTCCCAAGGTCAAACTCACTGAGTCTCTCCACCAATCTAGTAATAAAGCCTTACCACACCCCCACCCTACCCCCTACTACTCCACTGCTGCAGGTGTAATTACATAAATAGTTTGCATATTTTACTTCAATGAGAGTTGTTTTCATCCTTCAGAGGTATCAGAGCAATAAAGAAAAGAACTACATACTATTTATTTCTCTCATCATAAAGGGAAATAGTGAACAAATTTTTTCACTACCAAAATAGTTATAGGGACTGGTTTATTAATTACATTGTTACGTTGTATCGATCTTTATAAGTAAAACTTATTTCGTGAAGTAAAAATCAACAGTTAAGCAATGAAATTTGAAATATTTAGTTTACGATTTTCCCTGAGATTTGCATGCCAGGTGTAGCTGACATGCCTGTGTTTGCCCCCCCCCCCCAACCCCACCTAGAGTGCATTACTTATGTTCAAATGATTTGTTCTTCTCCTTCTCTTCTTCCAATCCAATAGTGCCCAAACTAGTTATTCTCCTTCTCTTCTCCCCAACCCCACCTAGAGTGCATTACTTATGTTCAAATGATTTGTTCAATGTATGGTAATGAAAATCCATCTCCTGTCTCAAAGATTAATAAGACCTTAATTATTCCATATGAAATTCAAAAATCTATTCCATACAATTTTTATAATGAATCAGTTGTAATTTCATTTAATGTTTGTCCCCCCCCCCCCCCGACCTAGAATATAAGTATTTTTTTTCTCTTTAGTTCAATTGATTTGTTCATTGTGATAAGACTCCAATGTGCTCTCAAAGATTAAGACAGACTTACATATTCCATATGAATGTATGACTCACTTGCAATTTCTGGTAGCAGAAAAAACATCACACAACCTGTGGCCAAAATCAATGAACCTATTACAAAGAATGGGAGGCCAAAACCACCTGCCTGACAATGGGGGGAAATGGAGAGAAATTAATTACATGGCATACAGGCTAATAGTTTCTACAAAACAATGTCCATTAATTGAACATATCTCTGGGTTATGTCTTTCTGTGCCACCTGATGCGGCATTCACTAAGGCTGTACACTTAAATTGTAAATGAAGTAAATCTTTTACAGGGAAACAACTCAGATGAAGACAAACTATTTTTTGATACATCCCCCGATTATTTATAATGCCCATGATGATGAATATACCACATTGAAATTAAAAGAGAAGAAAAATATTGGTAATCTCTAAGCCTTTTCTATTGCCTGTAATGTTTATCTATTGAAATTCGGCAGACAATGTTAAGTCATCAATTCTGATGCATCATGAAATGATAAATATCATGTAATTATTACAATCATTTTAGGATACTCATAATTTGACAAAATAATTTATCTGCTATTGTTCAAACTTTCTAGATCATGAGAGGTTGATTCAAAATGCTCTTAAATAAAGTTTTGAAAAACGCAACACCCTGTTCAATGAAATGGAAGGGGGTGTGGGTTGTGTCAAAAGGAATCTTTTTGTGATCATTTGATGGAGACAAAACAAAACTAATTCAACCAATTCTAACATTATCAGCTCAATCCTAAAACAGATACCAAGCAAGTGTACCTCATACAGAACACCACCGAGCGCAGGTCCTGCCATCAGGCCAATCCCAGTGGCTGTCTCCAGGAAGCCCTGTGAGAAAAAAGATAGAAATTTCACTATCAATGCTGGCATGGAAGTATTCATGGCAACTGCTAAGTCAAGACATTTTCGGAAATGAACTTTGCAAAGTTTCCTCAGTGTACCCCTGCTGCCTGCCATCCTAACTTCCCCGTCCCATGCTGTCTGTCCTGATCTAACAGATAGCATCTAATGAGCAAAATTCACCAGCGTGGTACCGGCTGCCATTCAGTACCAACAGATAAAGTTAACTTCTTTTATTAATTTCCATAATATTTATTCACAGTGTTTTTTTAAAACACTTTGATTTTTTTATTTCATTTATTAGACTAGTGACATTAAATAAAATCACACTACAGCCATTTAACCAAAACGACTTGGAGAAGGGAACTGGAGGCAGACACCAAAAATAGTGGGCGCAACTGAGGACAGTTGGAGAGACTTGCCCAAGACCGGGATGCCTGGAGAGCCTTTGTTTGTGGCCTATGCCCAAAAAGGGATGACAGGCGATGATGATGATGACAGCCATTTACACAAAATAAATACAAATTGAATTTTTTTATTTTTAAACTATGATACAAGCCAGGCAGACAAACTCTGGAAGTGAACTGCTAAAATGTCTTTGTCTTTACTCACAAAAACTGTAGCAACATGTTTGGGAAACTCATTGGAGATAATCGCCAGCGCAGAAGTGAGGAAGGCAGACAATCCCAGTGCTTCGACACAGCGGCAGACAAAACAGATGACAATGAAAGGTGCACCAGATGGGCACATGTATAACGTGCTGGAAATATTATCAGTTTTAAAAGCCCATTACTAATAATAAGAAAAAAAAAGTTAATTAATTAATGCAGATTTACATTGTGAAGACTTTTTTTAAACTTAAAATAACATTTTGAATATTAAATATAAAAATTAGTGAACAAAACTCAATACCCACTTCACTAATTAAAAAAAATAATTTTCTTTTTTTATAGTCAGAATATTGAAAATAAACTATGAAAAATTCAATAATTTGAGTCTAAACTTATATCTGTTATGTCCATAAAAACAGAGTTGGCTAAGTCTGTAATCTTTTTGAAATAAAAAGATTTGTTTGTATATTTCTGTATGAAATATGTCATGTTTTAAATTACAATGTACAAGATGTTGTTTTTTTTTAAATTGTGAAAAAACTTAAATTATACCTGCTATATGGCCATCAACTTACCCAAATAAAATAGCACAGGTGCCACCAACAAATATCCCAGAGACAAAAAGAAACTTGGGACCAATTCTTGTGAGCTGAGGAGGGGTGTGGGGTAAGGGGTCACAACACATCACGGATGAGCTCACTGCATTGTAGATCACGTTTTCATAAATCAAAGATACAGGTAATTACCCCCCCCCCCCCAACAGCTACAGTTTTAGTTCACAACAACCCGTAGACATTAAGCACCAAGACAGTCTTACATAGTTTCCAAAGACAGGAGATGACAAGAAGATGACAAACTGGAAAACACTGAAGATGAGGCCCGTCACTGTCGTTGAAACACCTTTCTTCTCAGCCTGTTAATGAGGCAACAGAAGAATTAATAAAACCATATTTCAAGGTAATTATACTTTTTCAGCCCGGAGAACCCTTTTTCCATTTAAATAGAAATTGGATACCTAACATAATAAATATTTTCCTTATATCAAGGAAGGAATGTGATATTAAGTTCGTAGAGGATTAAGATTTTTTTTGCCATCATTTTTTAAAAGGTTAATAAATAGTACTTACATAAATATGTGCATAGTCGTCGACCCCCCCCCCCCACCCCTGAAGAAAAGGTTATATAATGGTGTGATAATAAAATGTTAATTGAGTCTAGAGATATGCTACACTGCATCCATTTTTTTTTCCATTATTTTTTAAAAGGTTAATAAATAGTACTTACATAAATATGGGCATAGTCGTCGGCCCCCCCCCCCCACCCCTGAAGAAAAGGTTATATAATGGTGTGATAATAAAATGTTAATTGAGTCTAGAGATATGCTACACTGCATCCATATTTATTACAAACTAAATTAAGATCACTTCCGTCAAAACCCATTCAGTGTACCTAACAAATCTGATCATTTTATTAATGTGATGCTAAAGGGGTATGAAAGCAATGCAATGCAGGACTACCACAAACTTCCGCCACCTCACTTTGCTATGCGGTTAACTCACCTCTTGAGGAAAAAAAGGGGCCAGTAAAGAAAATCCACAACCGGTGAAAAAGTTGGCCAGGCCCAGGAGACCTAGGACAAGTTTATTCTGTCTGGACAACTGACTGAACTTGAATTTTGTGGCTTCATCCTCCTCTCCTCCGGTCTTTTTGTCAACTATTCCAACATTTCCAAACCTACCGCTGAATGAAGTAATCCTGAAATCTACCTCTGTTTAAAATAGAACCACATTGATTAACTTAATATAATGGAAAAGAACATGGAGCAGTGTCTGCATGAACTTGTACACTGTACACATATCCAGACTTTCATTAATAAAACATACAATTATATGTTAATGTAACCTTAAGACTGAAAATTAGTAAAAGAAAAATTATGAAATTGGCTTTTTTTTAAAACAACATCCCCTACCAGCCCCAACACAAAAAATACAACAAAAAGCAGCCTACCATCCTTAGAGTGGACATCTGATTGATCTGGACCAGATAATAATGGTGATGTTTCATCCATAATCCTTCACTTCTAAATGTCAAATAAATACATTGAAATCTAAATTGCAACAATTAATCCTTACTATACTTCATGACACAAAAGAATGATTTTAAAAAAAAAATAAAACTTCATATAATATTGCAAAAACTGTGAAAATGTGCAGAGACATCAGAATAATTGATAGCAATAAATAACATAATTCATAAACATACCAAAGAAATTCACTTATTTTAACATTGCTACCACAAATAGCGAGACTTCTGTTAAGCAGATTTATTATCAAGCTGTGTTCTTTACCAAAGACATAGGTTTAATATTAACTGAGACTCTAAATAACTTTGAACCATACACACTATTGATTTATCAGTACTGCAGTGACCAATAGGTTACTAATCTTTCTATCATTATCTGAGTAAGATAACATTTAGTTGGTGCTTGCAGTGTGAAAAGTGACTTATATTTGGAGTGAAAATTTATAAATAAACTAGATAAATCATCCACAAATTATAAATACTTGTGATGGACATTGCACTTACACAAACAAATTTGCAAGAGACATATGTTTTAATAATGTTTAATTTCATTATTTTGTTTTACATTATTTTTTTTTTATTAAGCAAAGTAAAAAAAAATATTAAGTAAAATTCTAAGCATTTACTTGCTTCTATTGCAATCAATGATAACTATTCAATGTAGTTACAATGTTATCATTTTGATAATGCTTAGGTATGATGCTGAAAATGTGAATCCATTGACATCACTATCAAAAATAACTTACATGCTTGTGTAACAGATTAAAGGTCATGGCAGACCTACCATTATTCACAGCCGTTTGGTAGATAATGACTAATAACCCGTGGCTTATCACAAATAATAAAGACATACTTTGGGTAAAAATAAAAATATATATTTTTACTTTTTAAATCATGGACAATGCATTGAACTATACCCAATGACATCTTTGCTGTTAGCCAAACATTAACTATATGGCTCAGAAAGCTGGAGACCAACTAAGAAGGAAAAGACTGCAAACCTTCATGAAGAATTGCCTGAGGAAAACCCTCAACATCAAGTGGCTCCACAAAATCTGAAACCCAACAGTGAGGGATATGACAGCACAAATCCCAATGGAGCAAGAAATCCAGAAAAGAAGTTCGAGTTGGATAGGTCAAACAATGAGAAAACCAATGCCAAATATAACAACACAAGCACCGGTATGGAACCTCAACAATCAAGAGAAAGATGAAGGTCTTAAAACACCTGGTGAAGAGAATCTCACAAAGTCGTATTAAAGACTGGAAAGAGTTAGAGTAGATAACAAGAGTCCAGAGGGCTTTGATTGAAATAATTTTTTAATGGCCTATGGTCCACTGAGACTTGATAAGACAAAGAAGAAGACAATGGCTTGAGTTTTTTTCCCATTTAATTTATAATTTTACTTTATCTATATATAATGTAAGAAATGTGTACCATATAAATATATATATACCGGTATATATAAACGAGTAAATGTCTCATAAAACAGTTTATATATTAAAATAATATTTTTCCAAAATAGGCCTAGGCTAACTTTAAACCAACTGAATTAACTCATCAATGAATAGGCCTAACTTAATAGAAAAAACTCATTAATTCATGTATTGTGCCCAATGTTCCCTCTAAGTGCCTGTGATAAAGGTGTGCAGAAAAATATAGGAGTATGTTGCAAATTTAAGAAAGAACAGGGGATTTTTTTTTTACTCTAGTTTTTAATTTACTTTTATTTTACAAATAATTAATTTATTACACAAATGGTAATAGATGATGTCAGCCTAACATTGAGTCTGTCCCAATCATCAGTTGCCAACAGGCCAAAATTTCTTTTAATTGGCCAGATGTATCAAAAATGAACTTTTTTCTACATTCAATATCTGCCATATTTTGGTCTGATTTTTTAAAAATTAATTCAAATTAGTGATCTAAAATCTTAACTAAAGTAGAACATTTGTATAAACACAACTGTCCTGATCTGTGGGTGAATTGTTTTTTTCATCAAATTCTTTTACACATTCAAATGTTGTAATCACACTAAATTGAACACAAGTCCCTTTTCCAATAGCAATGTGACATCTAATCCAGAAAATATATATCAGGCTGTGCAATGAATCACTGAATTCAGATATGCCGACAGCATTTTGAATATAATTTAGCAAAATTAAATTCAGATATGCATCACGGCATTTTAAATTTAGCAAATATAAATTCAGATATCACTTTTTTTTATTTTTTCAAAATTGCATAGACAAAATATTCTCGGCACTCAGCTCCACCAAAATTTAAGGGAACATTGATTGTAACTTAAGATTTAAGTCATTATTCAGTCACTCATATCCTGATATCTCTACAAAGTTAGATTATAAGAACCACTGACCTAGGAGGGAGGTGTGGTGGGGAGGTCAGCCTACAACTGCACTTTTTTATATATTTATATATATATATCTATATAGTGAAGAGTTTTTTGTGAGGGGGTGGCAAAAATCTTGGCCCACCCTGCCCTGGCGGCACTAACCCTTGCTACGCCACTGATAAGAAATAGGCCTACTATGACTTTGTCTTTGATTACTACAAGTCATGATTTAAATTTAAAATACTTAAAACTTAATTTAAAATGCGTACCACTAAATTACCAATTTTTAATTTAATTAGACCATAAGTTATAAACCTAAGTTAAGTACATTAGTAAATGAAAATGCATTTAATTTTAAAATTGTCTAAATTTACTTAAAACAAAGTAGTTTTTTTTTTTCGAAGTGGTTATGCGCAGCCGACTGCGTATAACCCTGAGAGTTATACGCAGTCAGCAAGTCACGTGAGGTCTATATTCTTCCTGTGTTACAGTATCAATCAATAACGGTGCCTTGATATCGGGTGACTGTGTGGTCGAATGGTTTAAACTGACCTAACCTCAAGTTGGTGGTTTTGAGTTCAATTCCAGCCAACGGCAAGCCATGAATACACGTTAGTTGCTATGCTTTTTCTCGAGAATGAAGCAACAACTAGGCTTATTGTTTTACTTTTTTTTTGGCTAAAAAATGTTAAAACATGAGAAGAATTATTAACTTGACCAATGTAATGTTAATAATGTTATACTTATAATTATCAAATATATGTTTGTGTTGTTAACTAATTTTGTGGCAGATAAAATCATGTTTCACTGGTACAGTAATAAAAATAATCATGGGTTGAGAGTAGCAGGAAAAAAATCGCTGTAGGGGCAGGGGTTCTGTAGAGGGGTCAGTGTAAGTAATACTTTCACACAGTTATAGTTTTGCATGGAAGCTGAAAACTGTTACATTTAGGTCATCAAAAAAAAAAAAATCATAAATGATAAAATTTAAAAAAAGATAAATAGAATGTATTTCCTGAATTAGTCAGTAAAACTATAGTCATAGCAACATATAAAAACCTAATCAATCAAAATACATGACTAGACTTAGACCATGGAAATGCCTTTAAAAAAATCTAAGACTTAGGCTTAGACTCTAAGAAATGTAGACTTTGACTTATACTTATAATTATAATATATAAGATACAAGCAATAATACTAATAATAGCACTAATACTAATACTATTGCTATCATCAATTTCAATATTAATTAAAATTAATTCAATTAAAATTTTACGCTAAACACATTAAAAGTTCTAGTTCAAAACAATCCATCATGCAGCTAATTACGCAGAATACTTTTTTTTTAAATTGCCAAACAAGCGATAATAAACCTTATTTGGCTAAATTCCCAGCCGACTGCGTATAACCCTGAGAGTTATACGCAGTCGGCTGTGAATAACCCTCAGGGTTATGCGCAGTCGATTGCGTATAACTCTCAGGGTTATACGCAGCCGACTGCTTATACTTAGTATAACGCTTCCCTTTTTTTTTACTAATTACTAATTACATACTGTAACAATGTTTTACAAAGTACTAACTTACTAAGACAAGACGAAATTGGGTAACCCCGAGTTGAATATCAATAACTTTTTTTGTTTTTTAAAGTATAAATATAATGATTATAAAATTATAATTAATACGGTATGCCGTATACGTCAGCTCAAAACAAACGACAAAAGTTTACTCTAAATTTCTTACTCCTACCTTTTTAAATTTAAAAGAGCTGCATCAACTAACATAACTGCGTTCCATCACATGTAAAGAGTAAGGTACAAGAGTAAATATTGAATTATTGATAAAAACTAATAATGTTTTACTTCTATTTGGGTTAACTATGCTATGTCGTAAGTTAACGCAATCACTTCACGCTGTGATTAAAATGTTAGCAGTCTATGCAAAGATAACCGGTAACTGCTTCAGAGTTATAGTATCGATACCAAAATATTCCGTGATCCTGGCTTGGTGACTTTAACTCACTGTTTTCCGAAGGATGTTATGGAAGGGATATTACTAGTAAAGAAATGTTTACCAGTGCCAGTATTATGGCTTGGTGTCGCTTATTGTAAGTGTTACAACAACAAAATTTCCACACACAAATTGCGAGCCAGATACTCATAGAGAATAACCAATATTCAATATATTTAATGTTTTTGAACTTTTTAGCTAAAGAGCAAACCTCTCCTTATCAATCTTTCGCTGTCTTAAAATTGTAAACAAGAGACAAACAAAAAATAAAGATATAATTGATCATTATGTCAGGCGTCGGCAGAAATACATTGATGGATGAAGGGTCGTGCCTGGCATCAGAGTAAACCACTCTTGGCCCTGCCTTCTTGGGGACCCATATGGCGGAAATAGAAATTTCGTTATAATATGGCTATGGGAGGCCCAACATTTCTTATTCTATATCTTAAGACTTAATATTAAAGGCCCACGATCAATGTATGGATCATTCTGGCTCCATTTCGATTTCCACGTCCTCGGGACCCAAAAATAGGACACTTGATGAAAATAATGATGTCGTGCAATATATGCAAAACGATAAAGTTATTTATTCCAAGTTATTAGACCAATATAGCGAATATAAATAATAATATTTCTGATTTATGCTTTTTTCTTTTCAATTGGAATAACCATTTCTTTAGTCTATGATTGCAAGACTTCTTTTTTTTTTTTTATTTCGGACTTTTTCCTTCTCCACTTGGCTTTATATTTAATAAGTCAGAAAAAAAATGGGGGTGGGGTAATGTATCCTATAAACCTGCTGCTGCATACGCCTGAGCAGGGGTCCTCACAGATTTTAATCCCTACTTTTGAATATTAAAATGGGCAATATCTGTTCTATATTTGTCACTGGTATGGAGGGGTGGCATTTTTAGCTAACTGCAGAGGTGGAACAGAGGTGGCAAAATTCTTTTCCCGCCCTGTATGGCACTAACCCAAGCTATGCCACTGCACAGGTCCCCATACTTTTTGGTGCTGGGTGGCCGAGCGGTCTAATCTGAATCAATCCCAAGCTTGTGGACAGCTCAATCCCCAGCAAAAGCCTAGCACTAGCAAGCATCAACAAAAAATAACTCACACCAGCACAAACTATATAATAAACTCGGATTCTAGGGCCTAAAATATTCAAAGAAATCACCATTGATGTTGAGGTTTGCATTGCAGAGGGTGGTCACATAACCATCTGAAAACACAGGTTCTACAGCTATGAAGTAGCAACTAAAATAATTTTGTGGCTTGGGGTCGCCACAACATGAGGAACTGTATTAAAGGGTCGCAGCATTAGGAAAGTTGAGAACCACTGGTTTACTAGTTCTATGCACTGTACCAGTACTTCAGGCAGACTTTTTTTTCATGGTGGTGATCTTCACGGCAAGCAGTCCTATTGGGGTACGAAAAATTACTTGAAGACACTCCAAAGCCTCACTCATATTGTTCAACATCGACCCTAAGACATGGTTACAAAGAGCCTCTTGGTACGGTACTCAAAGACTCCTTGGTGTTAAGGTCCTATAGATCAGCTGCTACAGAGCCGAGAACACAGCCAGACCCCATTACTCCAGGATATCACGCATCCTTCCCTTTCTCCTGCCATGCAAGAACTGCCCCTCTGAGTAATCTATACACTCAGCCCCTGGAACCCTCTGATGACTAGAGGTACCTTATCGACCCAATGGTCGTGACCCACAGACAATTTTACTCTGTCAATAAAACTAATATTTTAAATTATTTCATCTGGACAGTTAAAGTTAAAGTTTTAAAATAAAAGTCATTATCACATCATGATTTTAACAAGAAGTTTTTAATTTTTACATTAATGAACTTTATAAAACAAAATTCAAAATTTTCAAAAAGAAGGTTCAATTGCAGTCAACATGGATTTTGCTACTTTCAATTCTCATGAAAATTATGTATAAATATAAAATATATCTCAAATATGTGTACAAATGTCTCCACAAAGCTCAGGTTAGAGCAATGAGACCAATTTATTTATTTACAGCAATGTGATCACATTTTAATACTTATATATGCATTATATTTATAACAAATGTTACATTAAAAAGTTTTTATCTACAGCTTATTATAACAAACATAAAATGACCCTTAACGTTGTAATTTTTAATTTGATTTCAACATGCATTTCTGATTGCACGCAAATGGGGTGTCGTTGAGGACAGGAAAATTTCTTGGAGCTAAGAGAAAATATCTAAAGGGGAAAAGCCTAAAAAATGTTAAGATCCAATGGCCAATTTTAAGTTAAATGGAAATGAAGATGAAAAAAAAAATATGAATAAGCAATAAGAAACAAAACATAATAATGGATATTGAAGTTCAATAAATTAAAAAAATCATATTCTAATAATTCTTTTACAATTTCGGACTGAGGGCCATTGAGGAATTAAATAAAATAAATTATGATCCCTTGAACCTTAAATAAAATGGCGTGTATTTCATGGGAAGGACACAAAGATGTACAAGAAATTTAAATAATTTATAGCCTCCTTTAGACATCCAGCAACAACTCAGAGCTGGAATTTTCTAGGGATGAATTACTCCTGTCATCGTCATCATCCATGGCAACTCCATCTCCAAGGGAGATCATCGGTAATGGAGAAGCCAATGTGATATCATTCTCAAAATTTACCTCCTCAAGATCATCATCCTCATCATCATCGTCATCATCCCCGCTAGCATGATGGTAAATATCTTCAGTGTTTTGCTGCGCAGACAGGAGGGTAGAATCCTTACTGCGCGATATTGAAATTTTTTCAGTTACGTCCATAGTGGTTTCCCCTGTTGTCTCTGGGAGATCCTTATTCCTGCTTGAAGTGTTGTCCGCATTGATGCCACCAAACTGCATGATCATCATGTCTGAATCTGACTCAAGCGATGACGATTGTCCTTTGTCAGCTAGCCCCAAATGCATTTCGAGATTTTCAGAATAAGTTTCAGGGTTCATTTCTGAGTCAGAATTATCTGCATTGCTGATCATGTCAAGGCTAATATCTTCTGTTTCTCCACACAAGTTACTTCCATCAGAACTCCTGAGGTCACTCTCGACCATATCCTCTGATATCCCTTCAACAACCATCAATCTTTCTTCATCCTCCTCTTCAACATCCTCACCATGTGTGCCTTCTTGAAATAACTCATCCTCTGCTTCTAGCTCAGCCACCAGCGCAAAATCATCTTCCGCTTCATCCTCGGAAGTTTGCCTTGCACCCAGGCATCCATACTGACTCAAGACCGCTTCTGGAACTTTATACAATAGAACCTGAGGAGATAAATTCACCAAGAGTGGTAGGGCTCTTTTCTCATTTCCTTTAAAGTTTTGTCTCATACTTTGGGGTTCTGTCCCTAGTTCTATAATCTTAGCTTCTAGGCTGCCATGTTTTGATGAAAGATGCTGGTGAATAGTTTTGTCATCATCGGCACAAAACTCACAATAGCCACACTGCAGGTATTTGGTGTGGGAGTGTCCTTCCATGTGAGAATGGTGTTCCGCTTCAGTCTCAGCAAGGAAAGAGCAGAGCTCACATTTCAAGGGTGAATTGGCAGAGGTGTCGCGCATCTTGTACTGGAACTGTTCGTGTTGCTGGGCTATGTGAAGTCGGAAATGGTACAGGCTTTCCGAGGCATAAGTGCATTCACTGCACAAGTACGTGATGACTTGGCTGTTATTTCCCACAGCTACTGGAACAAAAATGAAAGGCAAAAAAAATATAAGGTTAGAGATATCCTACAACTACAACCATTTCATTATTATAATTTTTTTTTATTAAATGAAGAAATTTTATTTAATTTTTTTTACAATTAATTACATTCCACAAATTACTTAGATCAAGAATTAAAAAAAGGATTTTAAAAAACTGTTTACCAATGTAAACTATATTTTCCCTCTTAATTCAGACTGGTGAATGAAAATTCCTATTACCTCCGTCCGAACAAACACGTATGATATATGGTATAAACACTCTTTTTATTGTTTTACACTGGGCCAAGATGACTCTTATTTCCCAGTTCTTCCTAATACACTGCCTTACTTTAATCATTTATTTTTTTCCTAATGTTGAGTGCAGAGATAAATTCTACCATGACTTACAGTTTTCTTGGCTTGCAAGATGAGTATCTAATAGAAGGGCATCTAGGCCAAATGGCTTTATGTCTTCCTCAATTTTCACTATCTTGTTGGCCTTTCCCTTTGTGGTGTTGGTGGAACCAACAACTCCTGACCTCCTGAGGTGAATCACCCAGAGTGGCTGCCCTTTGTGTAAACAGTACTGATGGCGCATAAGTTTTTCCCTGAGGAATGTAAGAACATACAGTCAGATATAACTGATATAAACAAGATGTTTAGATCACCAGTATTAAATAAATCATTTTTAAATAACATACAAATTTGGCAATTAAATTTGTTCGATTTCCAATTTAAAATGTCACAATTAAGATAACCTATGGGAATGACTTTCTTTAAAGTCTTAATGATCTTTTCCATTCTAAAGTTGAAACAAAAAAAAAAATTTTTTTTAAATTTTACATCATGAAAAAAATATAATTGAAAGAGTACGGATAACTGTTGGGTACATACTGGGGGGGGGGTGTGGGTGTGTGGTGTGGTGTCAATATTTGTCAACAATTGAGAACTTTATTTATATAAATTGTGTTAAAAATGTTACAGGGACATTATTATGTTCTTAATTTTCTGGAAGGATATCTATAAAGCAAAAGGCAACAAAAACAAAAAAAAACTTACTTTCCTGAGAATGAACGACTACAATAAGGGCAGATAAATCCTTTGGGTTGATGAGATTTCAGGTGAGACTTCATGGCTTGAATGACACAAGAGGAAAAGTCGCAGGTCTTACATTTGAACCTGTTAAAGATAAAGTTGAAGTTGTAATGCCTGCAATCAGCTGGCAGGTAGCTACCGAAACAAGCATCTATCATCTGTTAGTAATTACGAGTTCTTTATCAAAATGGATCAGTAATTTTAACAGTGTTTGAACTATTTTTATCCATGAGAGTAAAATTAAAATTGACAATGTCAAGCAGAAGCCCATGATGAGAGTTATACACTTAATTTAAACAGACCCACTGCAATATGATGAGCATGTGTAGAATTTTTAAAACAAGCCCACAAATAAATGTGTGTAGTTTCCTAGTAGCAATGTCAAGTACATCACACAAATTTCGGGTCATCCCCAATTCATTTACGTATTATAGGGAGTTCATGTATTTTATGTCCAAGCTAGAGAATATCTGTTGAGAATGCCAGTTCCTCAATGTGTCTAAGGATTTTAACAGTGGGAGAAATGAAATGAAGACAGTACATTGATGACGTACCTCATAGGACTGTTTCCTGATCCCAAGGTCATCCTTGTTGTGTATCCAACATCCAGAGAAGAGCTAGGAACAGAGTCACAATCTGGAAGAGCCTCCCCTGAGCCATCGCATGTGAAGCCTCGATCGAGCTCGGTCCAGAGAAATCTCTCCCCGTCGTGAGCCTCGTTATGATGGGTTTTCACATCATTCACATTGCTCGCAGTGAAGTCACATCTGTAACACTTGACAGTGACATCCATTTCTATGCCAACAGTCTGAGGGGATTTGCCATGCTGTAATATAAACACTTCATTTTGATATGCTTTACTAAAAATTTAAAATTAACTATAAGATACATAAACTTAATTTGAGGGAGCAGATACGCCATCAAAACAGAGACCGCTCAACAAACCGCCAATAATATCCATGTTACTAAACTTAGTGAAAACGTAAGTCAACAAACAGAAAAGAAGCATGGTTAAACAGATGGCCTGAACAGGATAATTTTATTTTCATTATAGCCCGAATCCCAACGATCCCAAAAAATTGCTTTAGATTCTCAGCGATTCTTATATACAAATAAATACAGAAGAAATGTTTTTCTCACTTGTTTCTTCACAGGACTTCCTTCCACTCCAGTTCCTCCATCCTCAGCAAAACTGTGGCTCCTGGACTTCTTGGCATTCTTGCTTCCCGTTGGAGCACTCCTCTTCAAGTTGATGCTGGTGTCCTGAAACTTGGCAATAAACGAGTCTGTTTGGCCGATATTGAAGTCAGCATCCTTGGCAGCCTCTTCCTGGATTTTCAGAGCCAGCTGTCGGGTCCCCTCCAACAACTCCTCCACTTTATTTTCTTTCTTCACATTTCGAACGTACATGTACTGTTCCTCATGACCTTTGGAGAACACAAGATCGTCTTACATGGGATGAACTGAACAGCTCAACTACACTACAAAGTATCACAAATAAGTTATGATACTATGCTTATTTAAATTTGATCATGTTTTAAGCTTACCTTGTGATCTTGAGTGTCTCCGACATTGATCAGGGGAAGGGAAAAATGCACCACAGTTGGTGCAAGTGAATGGCCTGTAATTAACATGACGGTTAAGGTGATATTTCATCTTTGACGTGGCCATCGTCTTCACAGAACAGGACTTGCAGATGAAGCGCCAAGCTGGTATCCGCTTGGCCTCAAATGGTAATCCAGGGTGGTCCCAGGTCATGTGATCTTGTATTCGACTCATCGATGTCTCACGGGAGTCACAGTATCCGCACTGGATGAGCTCATCCCCTTTTTCAAACACGAACCGCTTTCTCCGTTTCACAACCCCTCCATTGTCATCAACATCCCCCTTTATTTTTCTTTTCACTGCTTTTTTACTGCCGTCCCAGCATGCCGAGGAGTGATCATCAGGTTTGGTACCAGCCTGCTGTGTGTTTTTTGCAGGGGAGCTGCTTTCATCCCTTTGTGAGTGGTTCTCTCTGGTGTGCTGGAGAATGTCTTCCTGTGTGTTTGTCTCATAATGACAGTAAGCACATGCATACTGCTTGGGCCCTTGACTAGAAGTGCTGACATTCATGGGTTTCGCAGATGCCAATTTTTTACTGATAAGTTTCTGCCGATTTCGCTGGAAGCTCAGTGGCCCCATGAGCGGTTTGATTTTCCTGGGTTTCGAGCGTGGTGGATTTAAAGTGAAGGCGTCTTCCTTGTAAGCCACACCTGGGTGTTCTTTGTCAACGTGTTTCTGCATCAGCATGAGACTCAGTGTTTGATAATTGCACACAGGGCAAGTGTGCGTCTGGTATTTCTCATGAATTTTGTAAATGTGTCTCACAATATTGGAGCGATGTAGAGATGTGAACTTGCACTGTTCGCAATAGAATTTTGTAATGGGCCCTTCTCTGGCTTTGAGAACCTTTATTTTTGTGATAACATCCAAGGCTTTTGGCTTGCCCCCCGCTGGAGAACGATAGGCTCCAGGCGCATAAGATTCTTTAAGAGGCCGCCTCAATGTTGAAAATGACTGCGCAGATTCATCAGAAGGATCGTAATTGCTTTTATCTGCGCCGGGATCATCATCCTCATTGTAATCATCTTCATTGTAATCATCTTCATGATTTCCAATGAAATCATCAAATTCCTCAATTTTGCCCTCTTCACACTGCTCCTCATCTATTTCAGTCTTGACAACAAACTCTTCATCGGCTGCTGGTTTCTTCTTCTTGCCAAACATGGCAACGACCAGTCCTTTTTGTGAGCTGCCAGCTGTTCCTTTCATCTCATCACGGTCGTCGTCATCTTCCTCATCATCTTGCCTCTCGGTCTTGGGAATAACAAGTGGGGAACCGTCCCTTGAATTCGGCTTTCTGATCAGATCATTGACATTTCCCCCCAGGTTCGCCAAGTCGTTTACAAACTTCCGCACCCTTCCCCCGACATCTGGCTGGGAATACTTGATGTTGATTGGCTGGCCGCCGTGCTCCTCCTTGATGTGGGCGGAGACATTGTATTTCTCAACACCTTCAAAGGGGCAGTAGGGGCAACCAACAAGGTTCATCTTAAGATGCTTGAGCATGATGTGACGGTGGAGGGGGTACTTCCTAGGAAACTCCCACCGACATATCAGACACCTGAACTGACCGGTTGGCTTGAGCTGATACAGCGACCCGAGTTCTCTGTCAAGAGCATCGCGACCTAGCATCAAAACATCTGGGTCAACTGAATTATGTTTTTTAACAGTGACCCCCGGTGGTAGTTTATTTCCTAATTTGAAGGAGGGTCCTTTGTATTTTGCCAGCTTGTTAGCAAGAAGTTTCTTTTTTTTACTCCCTGCCTGAGTTTTGAAGACATGCTTGAAGCTGTTACCCACATAGCTGGTGATGCTGTCAGTGGAGGACAAGCCTCGCATGATTGCGTTGATCTCCGATTGGTCGGCATCCCCTGAGGCGCCTGGAAACAAGAGAAGACAATCTTAAATTCAATTCACTATATTTTAATTTATTTTGTCAACCAGATCAAATTTTTAACATGTGTATAGTCAGGTTTGACTAATTTTTAGAAACATAAAAAATTGTTGTTGATCAAAATAACAAACTATGCCTCAACAACATTTTATTTTAGTCTATAAAACATTTGGTTATTTAATTTTATTACAATCAATTTAGTACCAGAATCTGTAGTAAAATATTCTATCCCCATCATCTGTAGGTTCCTGAACTATGTATGGAAGTTTTTCAAGCAATGTCTTTGGCTGGATCAAGGTGTTCACTTTAAGGCTGATATTTTAATATACAACACCGTGCTGGAAACCGAATGGTAACTTTTGTTTTGTATTGTGTACATAATGTCCTTTTCTTGAGTTTAGTACAAGACACACACTTACTGTGTAGTTCACCAGCTGCTACTTTGGCCAGGAAATCTGACACCTTCTGACTGAGGTCCACAGCCAGTGTTTGTATGTTTACAGGTGAAGATTTGTGGCAAGCCAGGATGTGGTCAACAAGCTGATGTTTCTCCACACCTTCCAGTCCACAATAGCCACATGCCAGGAGGGCCACCTTTAATAAAAGTCAAGTTAGGGTATTGGATGTATGTCACTGTATAACTAGAGATATATGACTTCTTGCATTTTGGTAAATTAACTTACATTATAGTATTTATAAACTGACAGGTAATGTTTTAAAGACAAATTTTTTTTACAGTATCCCAAATTTTTTTACTTGTACTATATCTAATATATTTAATGGTGAGTACCCATATAGTTTTTATATGTTGTTAAAATTATGTAGGTTTTAGAAATAAAGAGCAAAGTTAGTGTTTTTAACAGTGTGGGGTGGTTCATAATAGTGTGGGGAGAATTTATAAGAGTGTATAGAGGGTTTATAAAGCCTTAAAATATATATAAATAATTAATTAAAATATAAGGTCGCTACTTTGTGGATTTTCACCTATAGCAGGGGGTTCTAGAACCTTGTTCAGACAAGGGACCACTGTATTTCATAAAATTTATTGAAAAATTAATATAACTAAATTTAGTTTGTGTATCCTATCACAAACCCATTGAACTTCATTCACTATATGGAATAGCAGCAATAGCTTTTCAACTACCGTATATATATTTTTACATTTTGGCATCCAAGTCTCATAATCTTTCAAAATGTTATTGACACGGCCACTGGAAGAGAACAAATTAAACTGCATTCACATTCAGTGATTACAGACACACAAAAATACTGAGCGACCCACCCATCTTCCCACCCAACTTCCCACCAACTGACCCACCTTCAGATGAGAAATTATGATGTGGCGATGCACTGCAAACTTGCGCTGGAACTGATTGGAGCAGGCGATGCACTTGTAGAACACTCCATCACTGTAGTCATACAGGAATCTGATCTTATCATCCAGTTCCTCACTGCCAAGTGAATTAGTGGAAGATCCACTCGTTCCTCCAGGCCCGGGAGATTTTTGACGTGACCTTACACTGTCGTTGCTGGTCTGGTCCATGGAATCTTCATACGACGGGGACGCATAGGGCACATCCCTGCCTTCGTCCAAATTTGCCTTACGATTTTTTATCACATTGAACTGCTGCAGGAACTGAGCCACTTTGGTTTCAACATTAACCCTAATGTACCTAACACTCATGGCTTTGCCAGGATGGATCTTTTTAATGTGGTCCACCATCTTGTATTTCTGAAGACCCCTGTGGGCACAAAATGCACATTTCCACAGATAAATGTTTAGATGACGCAAAATATGAACATGTATAAAAAACTTTTTTGGCCGCTCCGTGCCACAGATCAAACACTTCATCTGGGTGCCATAGTTTTCATACAAACATCGAATTTTCGCATCAAGGCTACCACTGCCTACAACACAACTTTCTTCCATTAATCCAATTTTGCGGCCCATAGTCGACACCTGAACAGGATAGGAGTTGCGTCCCATGACAGATATGTCAGGATGGCACTGCTGTAAGTGGATTACCATGTCACGCCTCAACATTGTGGAAAAGTCACACCTTGAGCACAGCGATGCTTCTTTGAAAACCTGTTCATCTGGGACGATCAAAACTTCCTCTTGGCTTGTGAGTGAATGTTTTGTTGGGCTTTGTGAACTGGTGACAACCTTGGCATGCCTGAGGTCCTCTGAGGTGGCCCTGGCCAACTTGTCAACATCCTCATCACTGCTAATGACCTTGACCTCAGAATGGAAGGAGTTCACGTGCTGAACTATTTCAGTTTTGTTGTGGGAGCTGTAAGAACATTTCGGGCACTGGAGGGCAGCACTGAAGGTCTCTCCACCTTCTGGTATCACAAAAAGCTGCTCAAACACGGCTGAAGATTTCTGAGGTTTAGAGGGAGAGGAGCCAGGCTTCTTCAAACAGGTCATGATCTCCTTGTGGAGGGATTCCTCCAACAGGTCCAAAGACTCCTCCATGGAGGTCTCGGCAAATGACCTATCCACTTCAGTTGTGTCGATGGCAACAATTTTCTTGACTAGGGCAATTGGCTTGCCTGGGTGTTTTTCACTGAGATGATCATAGAGCAGCTCCCGTGCAGTGGACATACAGCTGCAGTACTTGCACCTGAACATGGTCAGAGTAATTTGACCTATTTCAGAATGTCTTTTCACATGATTCTTCAGATCAGCTGCCTTCGGAAGGAGATATTTACAAATAGGACATTTGAATTTTCTCATCTGATTTTCAAGAACCTGACCTGGTTGGAGGGCCGCCTGCTGGGACACCATTTTATTGAACAGTTCATTCCTTTCATTTATTTGTGTAGGGGTCAAGTGGGGCATGTCCACAGTGGCCTTTTCTTTAGCTTTTTTGGCACTGCCTGACGGCTTTGTAAAGTCAAACATGCCATCACAAGAACTGTTGTCTGGAGACTGGAGGCTGGGATGAAATGAAGGGGAAGAGCCGGAGTCTCGAGGTGAAAGGTCATAGGAGGACAAGGGCGTATCTGTGGGTGTGAGGCTTTCTATTGTGAATTCTCCTTTATCCCTGAGAATGTTGTGCTTTCGCTGGTAGTGTATGGCCATGTGGATTTTATGCCTGGTCATGTAGTCACATCTTTCACACTCCAGTACTCTGGACTCTAATGACCTGGACACAACAGAGTACTGATCCTCCACTGGCCCAAAGCCCCTATGTTTACGATCTCTATTACAGGTTATGTGCTTGACGATTGTGTGTTTCTGGTTGGTGTCGAACTCACATTTCTTGCACCTGTATAGCAGAAATTTGATGAGCCCAGGATGGCAAGTGATGTGCAGCCTGAACTTCATTTCACTGTCAAACCCTTGAGGGCAGAACATGCACTTAAATCGTTCCTTTCTTGTTGGAGGCATTCCATGTGACCTCTCATGACAATTAAGGCGTTTGAGATCCCTTGCAATGAAAGTACAATATCGACACTTGTAATTTTCAGCCTGGCGCTCACTCATGGGGACATAAATCCTCCTCCGAATCCCGTTCTCGTCAATGGAATAAACAGTCGTGGCTTCATCTGTAGCTCCCGAGCCTTCAAGCTCATCCTCCACATCATCATCAATCTCATCTTTGACCCTTAATGAACACAAATCGGACCCATCGGAATTTGGACTCTTCCCACTCTCAGGAGTTCCAGATTTCTTTCTGGTAGAGGGCGGAGTTGCCATCCTTGAAGAAGGTGATGGCGTATCACGTGAGCTCGGCCCAGCACTTAGAATCTCAGACAAACAAGTTCCACTTGCGGTTTTTGTTGTCTCGTGTCGACTGAGAATCTGATCAACAACAGAGGAGCATCCATCCCCGGCAAAACCTGGTGCTGGGGTCAAGGTCGGAGGCTGCATTTCTTGTAGGTGTTTCATCTGCTCATACCCATTTACCTTTCGGTCATTGCAAATGAGCTGCTTGGCAACTGACACCATTTTGGGCTTTCCAGGATGAGCCGACGTGATGTGATTTAAAATAACCCTTCGGTCTGTGGCCTTTGATGGACAGTGTGGGCAGTTTATGCTGTGGATGACGTTGTCTTCAACGTGGTTCTGAAGCATGAGTAAGTCTGTAAAGACAACACCACACGCATAGCACAGTGGCTCCAAGATCTCCGGGTGGGTCAGCTTTATATGGTTGATGTAATCGGTGAGCATATTGGTGCCGAATCTGCATCCGTCATTGCCACAGACGTACAACGGGGAGGACTTGTTGTGCGTATGCGTGTGGTTGGATATGTGTCTGACGAGGTCGTTTTCATTAGGGCTCCGGTGGCCACAGTAGTAGCAAGGGAAGTAGGTCTCTGATGAGTGGAAGTTCATGGTATGCTCCTTGAACTCTGCAGTGCTCAGGCAGCTGAACAAGCAGTTCAGGCCACAAATAAAGAAGTTTGAGTCTTTCACCTGCTGTTTTGCCACCTGACTGGTGGGCGATGACGAATTTGAATTGTTGAGATGGGACGGCGCTGGGTGTAATGGAGGGGGTGGCAGCATGAGACCAGGGCAGGTTGGTTCAGCTTTGTACATTGGCTGCTCTGGTCCGAGAAATGACAGCAGCTCTGGCTCTTTCTCCTCATTGGAGGATTCTATAATAAAATTAGGCTCCATGTCAACTCTAGGTGAGCTGCAGTGCACCTTGTCAGTGTCCATGCCGTCGGAATCCTGAAGGGAGTAGGAGGCAACAATCTTTAAACCAGAGTCATCCACAGAGTCTAATTTATTTGAACCATCCTTCCCTTTAGGGCTGGACTGGATGGCGAGTTCAGAGACCCCAGAGGTAAGAACCTGCCTGAGTTTTGAGAATCCTTGGGATTGTTGTTTCTGTACTGTTTCAGCTCTGGCTGAGTTCATAGGACTGCCCACAACACTATCTGACACATCATCTGCCAAGCCATCTCCCACACTAGCACTGGGCACAGTTTTATCCCCTGAACCATCCACGGATACATTCCCATCATTATACAAGGATGACTTATCAGGAATGTTACTTCCATTTATATCCACAGCTGGGTCACTGGCACTATCCACTGCTCTATCTTTAGAGTCAGCATTGGGAACATTGTCTATCTTTTTCTTCCTCTCTGGATCTTTTTCTAGAGGCACCTTCCCTGCAACCTTGGCCATGAAGCTAAGGACCCCTGCCAAGGTCACTTCTTTGATTAAAGCTTTGGCTTTCCTAAGAGCCCGCAGGGCACAGCTCATTTTGGCACCATTGTGCGACTTGTGAACGTGTCGGCTGATCTCCTTGCGGTTAATGAAGCACTCCTTGCAGTAGAGGCACTGGTAGGGGCGTACCATGAGGTGGCACATAAGGTGCTCCTCGAAGCCGTGCCCAGCGCTGGAGAAGTCGCATTCTTGACACAGGAACGACTTTGTGTCCTTGTCTAGCATTATCGTGATTTTTACTTTCTCCTCATCTGTTTCACTGTCACAGGAATGGTTGTCTATAAGCCGCCTGTCCTTCATCACACACAAACACTTGGGACATTTGAATTTTGCAGGTTTCTCAGTGTTTTTATTTGGCGTATCCCGACTGTGGCTCGTTGATGGCTGGTTCTGGCTCACTGAGGTTTCCGGCTGACCCCTGTCCACCGATTCATTACCGGTATCTTGTTCACCACAAATTTGAGATTTATGTTCATCGGAACCTGAACATATTTTCTCCCTTGGAGAAGTGGGATTCGCAACTAACTTTGCCGCACTTTCATCTCCTTTATCAAGCTCATCTTGGGTGACTGTGTCCTTTTGGGGTTCACCTAGATCTTTATTTATAGCTCTGAGTGGTTCTTGCACTGAGTCTGTACTGCTATAGCAATCCATAATTTTATCTCCAGATTTCAAACTTGATAAATCCCCAACGTGAGGTTCTGTTATCTCTTTGCTGTCGCTCGCATTAGTTTCAGACAGAAATTCTGGATATGAACCCCCTGTTTCATCAGGACAGTTTAAGATTGGAAGGGGTGACTCATCTGTTGGCTGTGTTGTCTCACCATCAACTGGTGTCACTGCATCGCCTCCATTAGAATGCACCTCAGAACACACGGGAATATCTTTGCTGTTCCCTGGCCTGGGGCATGTATGTGATGGCTGGAGACCTGGCTTGGGTGTGTGATCCGTTGCTGCCGTTGTTAATTCTGTTACTGGCGAGTCTTGTATTGGATCCATTTTTTTTTTTTTTACTGATTTCCAGAACTGGAGAAGAAAATTTTTTTTATTGTTTGGCCATGTGTTACAATAATTACAACTGTTAACAAATGTGTGTATTTAACTCTCTTCAACTGTATATAGAGCCAACAAATGTTATCAATTGAACTGCTGGTGAAGTTTAATTTTTTTTTTTACCAATAAACTATACTATTTGTAGTTTTAAAAATATATGTATAATTATATATATATAAAAGTGAGTTCATATAATTTTATGTGATTATTGACTGTGAGATTTGTGAGTCCAAACTTGGTTAGATCCATTTAGATCCATTAGAAACCCCCCCTGAAATATCTCGTATATATATTTTGCTTCTGGTGTGTCCTGCTATAGAGGGCTAGGGAGAAATGTTTTACATCTTGTTAACCCAGAGGTGGCTTTTTTGTTTTCATTTACGTGACTGATATTTGATGAAGACAAAGCGAGTAAACTCATTTTAAACCGTCTTCTTTGGACACCCAGATTTATTTATGCATTATGTTAAAATTTTGCCAGCTGGCTCTTTTATATATATATATATATATATATAATATATATATATATATATATATATATTAAAATTTATCAGAAAATACGATGAATTTCGAGGTGAGCCGAAACTACAAATTTCTCTGCCACTTGAGGGTCAGGAACTCAACAATGAGTGTACTGTACTTCAAAAGACTTCAAGTAACAAAGAAGAGAGTTTCATTGGTTGAACACATTCAAATGTGTACCGAAGAATGGGGCTAAAACACAACGGATCTGATCTTTAGGTTCAATATGCTACTTAAACGGCATCCTTTCAAAATAACGATTAAAGTAGGGGAGGGGGGGGAAGAGAGGAGGGGGAGTGACTCATATTGATTAGGCGTGTCAACCAATTTTTTTTTTGTGAGACAGTGTATGTTTGGTCGTAGGTCAACCGAGGTTGGTCATGTCAGGTGACAGTTGATGGTAGGTCATCTTCAAAAGCTGATATTGGTAGGTCATCTTCAAAAGCTGATATGGTAGGTCATTGCCAACGGGCAGTTGATGGTAGGTAGGTAATTTCCAACGGAGAGTTGCGTTGTTAGGTCAGGCTCCCCTGAAGATAATAGTATTGGTCATGTGTGCAGGTGTAAAAGTCAAAGAATGCTAAATGCCATATCAGAAGACCGGAAGTGCATGATAAGTCGTGTCAACCAACAGCTGATGGAAGGTCATGTCAACCAACAGCTGATTGGGAAGTCATGTCAACCAACAGCTGATGGGAGGTCATGTCAATCAACAGCTGATGGGAGGTCATGTCAACCAACAACTGATGGGAGGTCATGTCAACCAACAACTGATGGGAGGTCATGTCAATCAACAGCTGATAGGAGGTCATGGCAGTCAACAGCTGATAGGAGGTCATGGCAGTCAACAGCTGATGGGAGGTCATGTCAACCAACAACTGATGGGAGGTCATGTCAACCAACAGCTGATGGGAGGTCATGTCAACCAACAGCTGATGGGAGGTCCTGACAACCAATAGCTGATGGGAGGTCATGTCAATCAACAGCTGATAGGAGGTCATGTCAGTCAACAGCTGATAGGAGGTCATGTCAGTCAACAGCTGATGGGAGGTCATGTCAATCAACAGCTAGGGAGAGGCCTTGTCAACCATGGGAAGTCATATAAAGTCCATGCCTGATGGACTGGTATATGTCAAGGGTGAGACTTGGTCATTTTAATCTGATTCCAATCTTATATAATGTTTGCCCATGCCAAACTGGGTCTCTCTCAATTTTTGATAAACTAAAGACATTCTAGTTCTGTATGTTTACATGCCTGTGCTTCCAGTCTTTTCAGGTTCAAGCTACACTTTAACACACTCAAGATAAACACACACACGGACGCGCTTGACACACACACACATTGCAAATTTGCAAGTCCAGCCAATCTCTCGTCTTAAATTAGTTTCTGTAATGTTTGTCAATCCAAAAACTACCGTTTGACAAAGAAGATCACCAACAAGCAATGGCAAAGCAAATTCCTTATCAAGCATATCATTGTACTGGAAGACTCCTCCCTCACTTCCCACCCCCACCCCCTTTATTTTTAAACCTCTTTTATGATATTTTTTTTAAAAATGTACAACTCTACTGCTGAGAAGAAGCAAGGACTCAAGAAGTTCTGGTCGCCATGTTTGACTCAAGAAGTTCTGGTCGCCATGTTTCTCCCGCATGGCACGCCTCGCTCCGCATTGACTGCTTTCTCCAACTCTAGTGTTCTGGTCGGTCCTGGCCTGGCCTGATCTAGTAAGCTGTGCGCCCGGCCTGGTTAGCACATTGAAAGAAAGCCCAGCCAGCACATTGAAGCCCGGCCCCGTCTAGAGCAGTGGGTGGCGGAGGGGGGGGGGCTTATATAGTAGATGCTGTGGACCAGGCTAGAGCACTGGGTTGGGGGGGCCTTATATAGTAGATGCTGTGGACCAGGCTAGAGCACTGGGTTGGGGGCCCTTATATAGTAGATGCTGTGGATCAGGCTAGAGCACTGGGTTGGGGGCCCTTATATAGTAGATGCTGTGGACCAGGCTAGAGCACTGGGTGGGGGGGCCCTTATATAGTAGATGCTGTGGATCAGGCTAGAGTAAGAGGCTTTTGTTTTTGTGTACCCGGTAGCCACTGAGGGGATCTACAACAAGCTGAAACATAATGGACTTGGTCCGGCATTTTATTGAGCGTCGCTAGTGTATGGGGGGGGGGAAGAGAGAATGTAACCGGTGAAATGTGTCCAGGAATGATGTTAGTCGTGGTGGACAGCTTACTGCATCCCATTAGTACGACAGTCGTGATTTGATCAAAAAACTAATATGTAACCGACAGCCTACTTCTTTCCTATAAGTTTTTAGCGCACTGACCAACACAGCATTTCTTGTAGGTTGCAGGCGTAAAAAATTAATTCAAAGGTGTGTGTGGGGAAAAGTGGGGGGGGTCGAGTACATTCTATGCTAGATTCTATATTTCTAAAGATGAAATTCAGGAAAATGCTCTCCTTTCATGGCCAACGCCAATAGTAATCTTTATAAGAAAAGCCCAGGCATGTCTTTGTGTAAATTGGGAAATTCCCCAAGTTGTGGCAGCCCTGTACGGAACGCTATCGAGGAAACCATTTTGTTTGCGTCGCAAGTGAGGAAATTTGGAGAACGACGCGTTTCTCTGACACTAAACAACGCCAGCGTGGGAGCCATCTTGGTTGGTTGGGTCACTGGAACACGTGGAAAGATTAAGAAAGCGAAAGTTGATGCAAATTTTTTTATGAAACTGGTAATAAACACAAGTGTTAGTGTGGGTAAGATCAACAATCCTTTCAAAGGATTTTCGAATAAAAAATGGAAATGCCAGAGCGTCACCAAAGATCCGGTGAAGAAATAAGTTCAAAGTCAGCAAAGATCCGGTGAAGATATAATTGTCAAAGTTTTCGTCGGATCATTGCAACTACAGAAAATTTTGCTTCGAATGTTTCTTTTTTTGTAGATGAAAATGTGTCTTATTATCACTTGGGGGTGGGGTAGAAATCGAGGGCGCTGAAGTCTCCAGAACGGACGTAGGGAAGGAGTGAGCCCTCCGCAGTTCTGTGCCTTTGTGGTTTTTATAACATTCTGGGAGGGTATAAAAACATCATATGGTATAAGAGGGGTGGGGGTGTCTTTGTTTCTGGCCCCCGAGGAGGCCAACAAATTATTCTTACGATTTGATTTCCGTTGACGCTGAGGGACCATTAGGATTGCTGTTGGGAAAATTGCCTGTCATTCGGGCGTTTATCATACAGCAACAGGGCACTTGCAATGAAGCAGTCGCCGCCGACAGCTTGATATGTTCATTCCAGATCATCTTGGTGATACAGGCACAACGTTCTCACAGGACAAAGATCCCGGAGTCGCTCTTAAATTCCTAGTAGGTAACTTTTAATCCTGGGGTGAATGTTGACTCAAAATCCTACCACCCACACATACCAATTAACCCCCACACCCACATTAACCTAGCATATATCCATTATCCCCCCCCCCCCAAATAGTTAAACCTAACATTCATCCATTAACCCCACATATACCAATTAATCCCACATATACCCAGTAACCCCCATCCATTAAGCCCCTACACACTCATTAACTCCACACGCACCAATTAACCCCAAAAAACACCCATCGACCCCCAATATACACCCATTGGACACCTCCCAACCCCCCAGGACGAAACAATGAATGCGTGTAGGTCAGGTGTCTCCGTGAAAGAAGCAGGTCACATCTGGACGGACACGCCCCGCCTGCCGTTGATCCGATGAGTCATTCTAAGGACGTAAGGACGTCTGTGGTCTGGCTTGGGAATGGTGAGGGCCGGGAGTGGGACGACGGTCCGGTCCACCCTGACCCTGGCATTACCGGTACCGGTACTGACTGAACCTACTCATCACATCAGCCTAGTAGCCACATGTCACATCCCACACAGCAGATCTGATTTGGTTACTGCTAACGACTAATTCACACCAGTACCATTAAATGTTTGTTATATATATATATATATATATATATATATATATATATATATAATGTATATTATTTTAGTATATATATATTAACGTTTTCTACACCAGTACTAATAAATGTTTTTTATATATATATATATATATATATATATATATATATATATATATATAATGTATATTATTTTAGTACATATATATTAACGTTTTCCCCCATGACTCAGCCACTGGTGATGATGATAAAATACCTGGTACACCACTGAGGGCCATTGCGTTTTCTTTTCTATAATTTTTTAAACCTAACGTTGTTTTAATTTTTTTTTTTTTTACAAATGTCCCTTATTTTGATCCGGTGATTTAAAAGCTCTTGAGGATGACAGACAGCAGGATGATCCTGTGGCTACTGCTATTGCAATCGTTCCATTCGACAGTCATTATCTTTTTAACTTTTCCCCCACTGTGTCAGCGTCCCTTCTATCTGGTCTGGTTTCTTCAATGCCCAATAAATCACGATCAAAACACGTCTGTTTTCACCGCAGTCAATCGTCTGCTGTTATTTCGTTTCAGTATACGAAACATCAAGCGGGGCCTTTGTGAAAATGTTGAAGTTGTTTCTTAGCCGTCCTTGACCTCAATACATAAGTTGTCTGATAACCTTTTCTGAGAGTATGTACCGTCAGTCAAAAATCTGATTTCACAAACAACGCCCTTAAACTCTTCACAATTACCCCCCCTACGTTTTAAAAAAACTTCCCCCCCCCCCCCCCTTTTTTTCCGGTCGGCACAGCACCATTGACAAGACCCACCAAATTCATTTCCTCTTACAATATATTCACAAGATGATCACAGACCCCAAACAGGGACGTCATTTGGGTAGGGAAGGGGGACATTGCCCCATACCCTTGACACTGCACAGGTTTTATTTAAATTACTATGTACTGTGGCACCAATCTATAATAAACAACTTAACAAGTCACCAAGTTTGGGGTTTTAACCCCCCCCTCCCTTTTTCTTCTTTTTGAAATGACGTTCGTGACCCTAATCTTTTTTTCACAAAATAAAATGTAAAGATTAATTAAAGCTTTTCCGGCATCAAGAGGACAAAATGAAGCTATAGAATATAGAAAATGTAGAACAATGCAGAAAATATTCAAAACAGCTGTGGGAGATAAGACCCAGGTTCAACAAGAGATGTCAGAAAATAAATGTTTGGGAAAACTTCCCAATGTTTCTATTCCGATTCCTTTCCCAAGCACAGATACTTTCCCAAGCACAGATACTTTCCCCAAGCAGATACTTTCCCAAGCACAGATACTTTCCCCAAGCACAGATACTTTCCCCAAGCACAGATACTTTCCCCAAGCACAGATACTTTCCCAAGCACAGATACTTTCCCCAAGCACAGATACTTTCCCCAGCACAGATACTTTCCCCAAGCACAGATACTTTCCCCAAGCACAGATACTTTCCCAAGCACAGATACTTTCCCCAAGCACAGATACTTTCCTCTCAAAGTGCAGGATATTGGTAAATAATGACGCCTTTGAAAGCTCTCTATCACATACTAGAGGTGCCAGTTCACAGACCCAGAAAATCCGTCCTACCACACCCCTACCAGCAGTTATCCCAATGATTTCCGGGATGGGCAATACCTTCAGTTTAACTCATAGCACACCGTAGCTTAAGCCATTCCCTTATACCAAGCCCAAGGGTCTTAGCTTGTGTCTTCTCTGGGTTAATTTCATACTCTGCTCGTGGAAACGTCTTAAAAACGTACGCTTCACGACAACGTTAATATCCACACCAACGCCCTCCACACACGTCCGCACGACCTCATGGCTTACACACACGGCGCAGAACTTCCCCCACACCGGTACAATAATCAATGAAATATGTTATGGCGAGCCCGTGCAGAGCCAGGGTCTGGGCTGATTTGCTTGATAGCTGGCAACTCGAAGTGGTCGGGCCTGGGCCAAGGCTTGCAGGCAAAGCAGCCACTAGTTTGCATTCTTCCCCACCACGGCTCAAAATAGATTTCCCTCGTCAGCCCCGTCTGCTCGAAGTGCTGCGTTCTCTGGGCCAACCGACGGGAAGGAGATAAGCATTTCACCGTGTCAAACTGTGTCGCACGAGTGTTCGCATAGGCGGAACGCACGACCTCATTTCGTCTCCTTTTTTTGGGGGGGTCGTCTTTCATGGGCGTCTGGAGATACTTTCGTTAAGGATCCATTTTCATCAAATAAGGGGATGGGAGGCGATGGACATTCACCGTCCACTATTGTTTTGTTGTCAATACAAATTGCTTGCATAATGCAGACTGAAGCTCTATTCATCCGATGACAAAGTGAATGTATTGGCTGTGTTCGATTAGTTGACAAAAAATAATTGCGTTTCTTGCTGCTGGTGCCCCCCGAATTGAACGAAGAGCCCAAAGTCCTACTGCTGGTTCGTGTCCGTGAGCTTACGATCACGCCACTTATTGCCGTAAAGATAGATGTGTTGCGTCGACATGGTGGAACTAGAGGAAGGCGCAAAAAACCATTTGGCTGGATAATTTGAGGTTGAAGTCGTTCCCCCGACCCATTTAGCTCTGCGGTAAAACCAGACATTCTAACATAATGCCAGGGGGGGGGGAAGCTCTTATCATGGGTCGGTAAACTTTTTGGTAATATTGAGCCAACGTGGAATTACTGATTAGTGTAAATATTGGGGTTGAAGTGGTTCCCCCGACCCATTTAGCTCTGCGGTAAAACCAAACATTCTAACATAATGCCAGGGGGGGGGGGGGAAGCTCTTATCATGGGTCGGTAAACTTTTTGGTAATATTGAGCCAACGTGGAATTACTGATTAGTGTAAATAACATACAAGTTATAGGTCCTCCTTTCAAACGCAATTTACAAAATTTGGGAGTTTCCGTGTGCCATTGAAATTTGCCGAGAGTGAAAATCTGGCATGAGGGCCGAAGTTTGCTCACCCTTTGGATTGTAGACCTATAATATTTTCAAGACTTGTGTACATGTTAAGTCTACGGGCGTCTACTTCATCACGTGCCCACTTGCCCTGGACACCCCTGCTGTCTCATCCCAGCGCATTCCCCACGCCCACATCTCAAGTTATAAAATTTACGTTTTGTCAAGGACAGTTATTACATGAAAAGGGAGGGTAGTACATGAAAAGGGCAGTTATTACATAAAAATGGAGGGTATTACATGATGTCAGGTATTTCATGTTTTTTATGGGTATTTTTTTTTGTTTTAGATGAAGCAAGAGCACCAGTTCAAACAATTGGGTCATTGGACTATTCTTTTTAAAAAAATGTGTGTCCATATTGCTTGTGTTTTGTTTTTTCGCGGAAGATATTTGTAGACAAACACCTCATACAAACACCCCCTACCAACACCGCCTACCAACCCCCCCACCAACACCCCCTACCAACACCCCAAACAAACACCCCATCCATCTCCAGGATTTCCAATAAAGATTTATGTAAAACGTTTAAAATTAAATACCCGGTACATACAAAAATAGTTTTTCAGCTACAAACATATGGGAAAAAAAAATGAAATACACAATTGCTTTAGGTGAAAAACCCCGTTGTCTCCTGTTCTGTTTAAAAACAAGCCTTACCATAGGTACAGTGACTGCTTTAAATCACATGTGTCAAAGTCAAGGCCCGCGGGCCACATCTGGCCCGCAGTACAATTATATGAGGCCCGCGAGGTCTTGACCGACGTACACTTATATCCAAGTCAACGCTCTGGTGTTTCCCAATGCACACTTTGCTGGAAAAAAAACTTAGCTTACTTCATGCGGAGTTCGCACGGCGCTTTTAGTGACTTTGAAGCACAGAATTTAATGTAATTTCGGGCTGTTTCGTAACCCATTTGTCATAGACGTGGAAACTGCGCCAGTAAATTTGGAGATGGAGCTAGTACAGCTGCAGTGTAACGGGACACTAAAGGCAAAGTACGACACTGTGGGGCCTGCACAGTTAACTCGTTTCATTCCTAAAGAGATGCCCCAGCTTCGTCTACATGCGGCTCGAACCTTGAGCATGTTGGCTAGCACACATATGTGTGAGAAGCTGCTTTCTGTGATGAAGATTAACAAAACATCAAAAATGAGTCGTCTTACAGATGAACACTTGCAGTCTATCATGAGAATCTCAATGACACAGAACTTTACTTCCAACATAAACTTACTTGTTTTTGTAGCCAAAAAAAATGTGCCAAATATCCACCTCTGGCAATGGGCATAAGAACGACAATGGGCATAAGAACGACAATGGGCATAAGAACGACAATGGGAATGCCAATGACATGATTTTACTTTTTTTCCTTTCTGTTGTCATTTATATACACGTTTTTTTTTTGTTTTTTTTTTAAGACATTTTTTTTTTAATTTTCCCCTTATTGAATGTTTATCCTGTTCGGCCCGCAACAGTCATGTCACTTGAGTTTTGGGCTGCCTAGCGATTGAGTTTTACACCCCTGCTTCAAATGTATAGTGAATGGAGAGACGAAGATGTCTCAGCCAGGTGAAGTACCACAGACTTAACCAGGCCAAACCTTTGAAAGTGACCAGACAGATCAATACATAACCGCCTTCTTGTTGAAAGGCAGGCAATTAGTAGAAAACTGTCGGTCAGGTAGGCAAAAATTCTCGTTCTTTAATCATAACCAGGTGAACAATATTCAGTAACAACCAGGTGGGTCATGTTCAATCATAACCAGGTGGGTCATGTTCAATCATAACCAGGTGGGTAATATTCAATCATAACCAGGTGATCATAACCAGGTGGGCATTATTCAGTAATACCCAGGTGGTAAATATTCAGAAAGAACCAGGTGGCAAATATTCAGAAATAACCAGGTGGCAAATATTAAAAATTAACCAGGTGGGTAATATTTAATAAGCAGGTAGATAGCAAATTATCAGGGGTAACTGTTCATCACCAATGACGTCATGCGGCATGCTATACAATCGATCAGATGCCAGCCCTGATCACACAATAATCGATATATGGCTGTCATATATCAAATAGTGTAGTTGCAAACGTTGGTTAGCATGCGACAGTCACACTCAAAATACATACAAAATAGTCAAACGAAGGTAGATACACGGGGGGGGGGGTGGCAGGGGGGGGGGGGGGGGGGGGGGGGCAGCCACCATTAAAAAGCATTATATATCGTGGCTACCTATCGATACTAATGATCATCTGGTGTTTCGCGCATTGATACCAGTGGTTCTACCACCCCTGACTCCTGTATCTGACGTTACCGATATGCTTAGTTTAGCCAAGGCCCAAGGATGAAGCAACATATTCAGTATATTCAGTATCTTTAAACACGTAAATTACGAGAAAGGCCCATAATAGTCATAGCATAGTCGGGACCAGGGGAGAGAAAAAAGTGGGATTGGAGAAAAAAAAAAGGGGGGGGGGGTTTTGAAGCATTTATAAAATATTGGCCTATATAGGCTAGATAGTAAAATCCAATAATTGATCTTCTATGATAGTATACCCATCCAATGTCAAAAGGTAAATGACGCAAGGACAAGATTCATTTTTACGACCCCTCAACTCTGAAAACCATTATTTAATATTTATTTCCATCAATAAAAAAATTACAATTACCTTAGTACAGGTGTGAATGTGCCATAAAATATTAAATATAACTAAACTCCTCTTGAAAGCCTGGCAAAAGTCCTCCCTATACAATGCCATTTCATTAACTTTTTTTTTTCATCAATGATGGCAGCCATTTTGATTATGACGTCACGACCTCCTTTGGGAGATGTCGACAAGAAGCAATCGGGAAAGTAAAAAGTATAGTAAACATCCTAGATAAATATCCTCCAACCCAGTTCACTAAAACCCCTTGCACTCTAAACTAAATGTCTGTAAACAAAACACAGTTTAATATTTACCAGGAAAACAGCGACGCTTGCTTGCTTTCAATCAATCGCACACACGCAAAAACAACTGCTTGCCGACGGCGCACCGTCTCATGCCTTCACGAACTCCGCGTCAAAATGGCGTCCATGGAAGTGTCTGCTGACTGTACAAGCCCATCAGCCTTCGGATTTCAACAACACGCGAGCCCCACTGGTGTGCTTGCCTTGGCTCTTGCTATCTAGCCGCCAGCTCAGACAGGACAAGTTGGTCGCAACGAAACGAAGCCGCCATGAATTTCAGCCCGCGTAGCCCCAGCACAGCCCAAACCTTCAAGGGGAATCCAGCTAAGCAAGCTCCGGTCGTCGAGCCCGGTGCATTGTTGACGATTTATCCATCCCCCCCACTCCCCTCCTCCCGTCCCTGCCGCCCCTCCCCTCTCCCCCACCTCCCGCCCACTTCCCTTCGCCGCGCTAACCCAATCCACCTTTCCCACAGCTGCATCAGCCAAAAGAGCCCGCTATGTTCGAGGCGACAAAGAAACGAAAGAGCGTCCGTGGCAGAAGTCGATCGTTCTCTCGCTCACCCCACCGCCTCCCTTCCCTGTTTCTCTCCTCATCTCATTGAACATCCGCCCAGAACGCAAAAATTCCAAGCCGTCAGCCTTAGCGAGAGCGAGGGTGAATAACTAACTATATGCGCTCTTTAGGGTTTCATTTATTTATTCCTCTGTGGTAGCATCTTTTTATTTTTTATTTTTGTTCAGACGATGAAACCGATGATTGATCTTTGAAAACCGTTTAAACCTGTAGCACCCTGGACTAGTCCACTCCACTAAAGACTAAAATTTCCTGGTGTAAGACCTAATTCGCGAATCCCATTCCACGTAGCGCCTCTCGTGTAGCACGGCGTCAAGCCAAAGCCTGGCGCACCAAAAGTTAACCCGATAACGTACCCCCAAAGCCTGACTTGAACGGAACAGACACAACCAAGCTTAAATACACCGCCGACCTGGCTCAACGTTTGGGGGCCTTTAGGTTTCAGTCTTCTATCCGGTTAGCGGACGACCTCGTTTTTTCTCTCCCCAATAGCGTAGCTTCCCTACTTCGCCTACCCCATCGCGTTTTCTGCTATCTCGACTCTCGAGTGGTGGTCCCGTGTTCACAGTCATGTGTAGGTCACATTCGACACAGCCACTCGCCCAGTCCCTCGCGTCTAGATACTTAGCAGTGCTATTTAGGCCACGAGTGATGGCAGTGTGATTGGCCCCCGAGTTTATCATCACGACTCCATGATGTCAAGCTCGCGCGACACCAGCTGAAAAAAAGGGATCATATATTTTATTACTGGTACTTATGTCGAAGTCGGGAGGCGAACCACGTCCTGGTATTGTCTCGGGCACCGGCGTCTGCTGTCATCAAGAGACAGGACCAGTTTCGCTTGAAACTTATTTTTATGAAAGTTGTAGATTAGGAGAGGGAAGCTCTAATTTTATTTTTAAAATGATTTTATTTAAAGATCTTGCTACGACAACCAGAATGAATGGATAAGTGATAAGAAGTATAACATTAATTAATGGCAATAAAAATGGAGAAGAAATGCTCATATTTTATGACAGGCCGCTAGTAACGTCTATGACAGACAACTGGTCGAGTGTACGACGAACAATCGGTCAGAGAGTGTCGTCTCATTATAAGCCAAAGATGCTTAGGGTTAGGGTTAGGTTTAGGGTTAGGTTAGGGTTAGGGTTAGGCCGACTTAAAGGTGAAGGACAAACTTAGGATTTTTAGCTTCTTTTATTTGAATGTGTTGAGAACATTGTGAACTAGGGCCGTGAAGAATGTGTTGAGAACATTGTGAACTAGGGCCGTGAAGAATGTGTTGAGAACATTGTGAACTAGGGCCGTGAAGAATGTGTTGAGAACATTGTGAACTAGGGCCGTGAAGAATGTGTTGAGAACAAAGCGAACTAGGGCCGTGAAGAATGTGTTGAGAACAAAGCGAACTAGGGCCGTGAAGAATGTGTTGAGAACATAGCCAACTAGTGCCGTGAAGAATGTGTTGAGAACATAGCCAAGTAGGGCCGTGAAGAATGTGTTGAGAACAAAGCCAACTAGGGCCGTGAAGAATGTGTTGAGAACATAGCCAACTAGTGCCGCTGTAAAGAGGACCTGCGGTTATTAGAAATTTAAATTTAGCACCACTGGATTATTTAGCCCGACTTTAAAATAAAAAGGTTGGGGGTCGGAAAGTGTCTTTATATCAAAAAATACTTTAAACCAGGGGTCTTCAAACTTTTTTATCAAGGGGCTGGCTCACTGTCCCTTAGATTATAGTTTGAAAAAAAAAAATATGCAGACTGCACATGTTTAAAGAATTAAAACAGACACCCTCACCCCCAAAAAACCGAAGCAAACAAAAAAAAAAAATTAATATTTTTAAAATCTATAAAAACAAATAATAATTAATTTAAAATGAAGTACAATTTTAACGTAAAATATTCTGATGGGCCTGCTTTTAGATAAACATATAGTCAAGTCCGGTTTCATATTGGTTGCTGCTACTCGGGTACATGTAAGGTGACAAGGTGGGCCGGGTTAAAGACCCCTGGTGGGGGTGATCTGACCCGCGGGCCATAGTTTCAGAAACTCATGATTTAAGTTTTTATCTATGGAGCCATTTTACTAGGCCCAGCGTCAACAAGCATCTGGGGGGGGGGGGAGAGAGAAATAGTTGTTACGTCTAAGCTCCTGCGGATAATTATGAATATTTTAGTCTCTTGTAAACCAGTGGTTCTCAAAGTGAGCGGTACTGCCACAAATGGGGTCTTGAGAAATTTTTTTTTATTATTTTTTTTTGGGGGGGGGGGGGCTGTGGTCATTTTATAGGCAGGCGTTTTTTATTTAAAATTATGTATTTTCAAGAAGTTTAGGACCTATATATGACTTTGATTATCGCTGACAAAGAAAAGTCGATCTAAGAAGTATTATGCGCATAGCAAAGAAGAGAAGAAGAATGTATGGCCTATTTTTATCAAACAGGTTTACAGGCGTATATTAACAATGTTTTTAAATTGAGTTAAGTACTGTGATGTGACAACAGTAGCACTTAGAGTTGAAATAACTTTACAACAGGCTTATCAGAAAAAAATTTTGAAGAACAAAAAGAGCCAAGCCTAACCAAAAAAGAAAAAAGCCAAACCCAAATTGGAAAAAAAATCAAACTTACATAGGAAAAAAAGCCAAACCAAATAGGAAAAGCCAAACTGAGCTAGAAAAAAGAGCCAAAAATGTTTTAAATAATTTTGTGCTATAGAGGCGAATTTCTGGACGCTGATCTTCCGAAATGTCTTTTCTTCTACATATTAGGGGGGGGGGGGAAGAGATAAGCAATTGGTCTTTACGGAAACTAAATGTTAAAATTTACGTATTAAATGCTCATCGTGTGAAATAATTGCTTACAATAAATTTGTTCAGTTGACAGTCTTCACATTCGTATACGAATTTCATTCAGTGCAAGAAGAAGAAGAATAAAAAAAAAAAGAAAAAAAGAATAAGTTAAAACAAAAATCCCCTACGCCATGCGATACAATGTGATTAAATGTGTGAAGTGACAGAACAGAACGGGTAACGTTGATTTTGACTTTCATTAACTTTTAAAGTCATGTGCCGAAACTCTTACATCTGTATTATGTATGATCATCAATCAAGCTGAACTTATGTTGTTTTATTTACACACATTGTTTGTGTCTGGCCATTCACCTTGAAACCTCTGTCGCAGTCCAACACTTTTATGTTTAACATTTAAGTTACTCAAGCGGCACATCCTAAGATACAAGTGGGGTGGGATAATCTCGGGACAAGACACACGTTGTTTGAATTCGTCACCGTCGCTGAAGTCCTCCCTGAGCCAGGGGGAGCTCAAACTTTAATGGAACTCATCGGAGGCTGGGTAAATAGACGGCTTATCTTTATGAAAGAGAAACTCTCCCCATAGAGCCATTCTTTTTTTTTTAATCGTCATTCCTTTTTTGATCTGCGCAACACATACGGAAGCGACCAGACAGGTGAGCGAGCCGCATTACAGTATTTCATCAATGTTGCAAAAGTCTCCCCAAATAAGTGTTCACCTTTTAAAGCATCGGAAACTATACCGATCAAAGTTTTAGGTTATTGATATTATTGAAATTGTAAGCAAATAATATTTTCATGAAAAAAAAAAAGCAAGGAAAAGGCCAAATGAAAATTCTCAGGCTTGCAAAAAGGCCAACTTTGATCAATCTGGCTTGAAAAGGTCAATCTGGCATACCGGCTTCACAAATGAGCCTCAGACTAGCAAGAATATTTACTTCGCCTTTAAATAAATAAATTTAAACACACACTGATTAATCAGAAAAGTTTCTAACAATCGGTGAAGTATTTATCCTTTAAAAAAAAAGGATATGAGTGAAACAAAGTATGGGAAAATCTGAAGAAAAAATAATTAAAGCAATGTTACGCACTGCCTTCTATATTAAGACCTTAATCTCTTATTTTAATTGTATTGTATGGCTCGTTCAAACAGTGCATAACAAAGGACGATACCATAGAGAAATACAGTAGCAAAAATACGACACTCACACAGTACTAATTAAAATTAATAATATTTATTTAAGTATTAATTACAAAACAAAAGAAATATAATTACAATCATCAACTAATGGAGTATAGTTGATCTTATACCGGTACACAGTTATTATAATGGGTCAATTAATAATGTACAATGACGAATGCGAATAAACACATATGAGTACACAAAAAATAATAACACTTGTCTCGTAAAGTTAAAAATATCTATCTAAATCTTCGTGAATCTCTGAAACCCCTAATTTATTTAGTGGGTCTACCGATGCGTCCAGAAACGCCTTTGACACTGTTTACGTTTCTCGCCAAATCGAGAACGTTCCATAAGATACTAGAGGACAAACTAACCATGTTTAATTGGTAGTCGGCAGTAAACACGACGGATCAAAAGCCTAAGCCACGCCCATCTATGAACGTAGCGTGTGCTAGGAATCTAATTTGGGGTCAAGCAATGTTCACGCACGGGGAGAAGTGTCCTACATAACAAGCACCAAAACAACGATCGTGTCGGCAAGAAGCCTTCTTCAGCGAACACACAACAGTACAAACAGAATAAAATAAAACTGCCTTTAATTTATGACAAGCACACGTACAAGCTTATGATCAAAATTTGACAAAACCATTGGGGGGGGGGGAACACATTAAAGAAGTGGGATATGCCGCGACGTAGTCATGGTGATAAAGCCATGACATCACAATGATTAAGCAATGAAAAATCCCTGATAACGTTATGACAGTGCCTTGACAAAGCTGTGACAGAACCTTGACATTGCATCCATAAGGTTAAGTCTGCCCTTGTATTCACACCATATACTTGGACTTGGACTCGCTTTGTCTTTCCATGTCAGTTTTTGTTTGTTTGTTTGTTTGTTTGTAGGTTTGTTTGCTTTTACTACCTATTGACCCGATGTCACATGACTCGCATCCTTGGAGGTCCTCTTCTATAATTCCATAATGACATTACCGTACATTTACATAAACTAATAAATATGAATGACAATGCAGAGTCGTTGGAATAGTTGGACTGCGTCTTCGAATGGTTAACCTACTGTGGGGAGATAGGCAGGTGCATAGGCTGGCATAGGCATAGGAGTGTGTTAATCTCTCCGTTACATTTGCACAGGACACACACCTTGGTTTGTGTGAAAGGTTTATTGGACACTTCTCTGTGCGTTGGTGTACTGGTGCACCGGACACGTCTCTGTGCGTTGGTGTACTGGTGCACCGGACACGTCTCTGTGCGTTGGTGTACTGGTGCACCGGACACGTCTCTGTGCGTTGGTGTACTGGTGCACCGGACACGTCTCTGTGCGTTGGTGTACTGGTCACATCTCTGTGTTGGTGAAGGTGCACCGGACACATCTCTGTGTTGGTGAAGGTGCACCGGACACATCTCTGTGTTGGTTACAGGTGCACCGGACACATCTCTGTGTTGGTGAAGGGGCACCGGACACATCTCTGTGTTGGTTACAGGTGCACCGGACACATCTCTGTGTTGGTTACAGGGGCACCGGACACATCTCTGTGTTGGTGAAGGTGCACCGGACACATCTCTGTGTTGGTTACAGGTGCACCGGACACATCTCTGTGTTGGTGAAGGTGCACCGGACACATCTCTGTGTTGGTTACAGGTGCACCGGACACATCTCTGTGTTGGTTACAGGTGCACCGGACACATCTCTGTGTTGGTGAAGGTGCACCGGACACATCTCTGTGTTGGTGAAGGTGCACCGGACACATCTCTGTGTTGGTTACAGGTGCACCGGACACATCTCCCTGTTGGTTACAGGGTGCACCGGACACATCTCCGTGTTGGTTACAGGGTGCACCGGACACATCTCCGTGTTTGTTACAGGGTGCACCGGACAATCTTACTATGTTAGCCACAGGTTACCGGACACATATATCTGTGTTGCTGGGTACAGGTGTACAGGTCATATGTATTTGTGGAGGGTTACAGGTTTGCCGGACACATCTCCCTGTGTTGGGTTTCAGGTGTGCCGGACACATCAATGTGTCTTAACCACAGGTGTTACTTATTTCTACTGTCTGTATCGCGAAACTGTGTCACGAATGTATCTTGTACATGGCTATGTGAGAGTGTCCTAGATGTTAAATCAAATGTGTCTCCTTTCTAGCCATTGTATTATAGATGATGTCCTAAAAGTAATGTTTGTTATTATCATGGACCATAATATCTTGGTAGTGATGGTTGCTATGGTTCTTGTCATCTCTCTGTTGCAACGGTCTCAGCCTGTGGGCCACGACCCCTTTGGGCGTCGAACGACCCTTACACAGGGGTCGCCTAAGACCAAAGCAAAACACAATTTTATGGTTGGGGGTCACCACAACATATGAAACTGTATTTAAGGGTCGTGGAATTAAAAAGGTTGATAACCACTGCTCCACTGTGTCATGGTGGTGTTCCGGGAGACGATGCTGGGTGTGTGGCAGCAAAATTCCTCCAAGACGATGTAAATCACAAAGACGATATAAATTTGTTGACACAAGAGGGGCATGATTTGGATTCATAACAATTTATCCCATTGACGTCCCCTTATTTATATAGAATCCCTTTATTTCTGCTTTATTCCTATTCGGGCTTAAACTTAAATGAGAAAAAAAAAAACTATTTTAGGCTACAAATCACTTTGTATAAAAGCTCTACGTGCTCATGTTAGATTCACATCTATAAGAAAGAAATGAAAAACCCTTAAAATCTTGGTACCTGTTCAAAAAGCCAATCAATTAGTCTTTTAACCCACCTTTCGATTAAGGTGTGCCGCGGAAATATAATCAGCGTTTAGATCAGTCGCGGAAATCTGTGAAGCTTCTGGGTGTGCCGCGGAATTACGGGAATTGTTCTAGGTGTGCTGTGGAATGCTCGGAAAGGTCTAGTTGAGCCGCGGAATTCAAGGAAAGGTCTAGGTGTGCCGCAGAATCAGGGAAAGGTCTAGATGCGCCGAGGAATTCAGGGCAAGGTCTAGGTGAGCTGCGGAAATCTGGGAAGGGTCTAGATGCGCCGAGGAATTCAGGGCTAGGTCTAGGTGAGCTGCGGAAATCTGGGAAGGGTTTAGATGCGCCGAGGAATTCAGGGCAAGGTCTAGGTGAGCTGCGGAAATCTGGGAAGGGTGTAGGTTTGCCATGAGTGTAATTTGGGAGCTCTGGGGCACACCAGAGGGTCCACAAGTGGAGACACTGAAGTAAATCGAGACATGCTGAATTTTTTAAGCTGATCTACATGATTATCGGTGGCAGAGGCGTAGAGGATATTTGGTGGCAAAGGTCTAGAGGATATTTGGTGGCAGAGGCGTACATGATATTTGGTGGCAGAGGCGTAGGGGATATTTGGTGGCTAAGGTCTAGAGGATATTTGGTGGCAGAGGCGTAGAGGATATTTGGTGGCAAAGGTCTAGAGGATATTTGGTGGCAGAGGCGTACATGATATTTGGTGGCAGAGGCGTACATGATATTTGGTGGCAGAGGCGTACAGGATATATGTTGGCAGAGGCGTAGGGGATATTTGGTAACAGAGGCGTACATGATGTATTGTGGCAGAGGCGTACATGATATATGGTGGCAGAGGCGTACAGGATATATGGTGGCAGAGGCAGGCTTTAAAAAAAGCGCCACAAAAAAAATGCGGTGTCAGAGACGTAGTATTCACTACAGTCGTTGTCAGGGCGCCTTGGCTTGGTCATCCGGAATACGTTGAATGGAGACGTATCAGCCGTGGCAATATTGCAATTTTTTTCCCCCGCAGCGTGTGTGAGTTGAGTTAAGACATGATGCGACCCCCACCCCTTCACACCCGCTCCACAAAAATCAACGACAGCATAAGCTGTATGACGGTGTCATCGCAATAGATCTAATCCATTTCCTGGAAAAATCCTGAAAGTCACGTGTGTAAAGCTACACCGGCACAACGCTATCCTCTAAAAGTCTTAAGTCTCATGACACGGGCTCCAGATATTTCTGAGTCGCATTTTTTTATAGAAGCAAAAGTTAACCACGCCCCATTTTAATGAAAGCAATTAATTGACCTCCGCCGCAACACATTCAACAACAACAACAAAAATTGTAAATCTGATCAAATAAAATAAATCGAAAGTGGAGTCTTCCCACGAGGGTATCGTGAAATGTTTCAAACTTTACTAAATTATAATAATTGCATTTTGATTTTACCGATCCGGCCGCCAGTCCCCACAGAAAGACCCTCTCGAGGGTTGCGAATCGGGATCCCTCTCGAGGGTTGCGAATCGGGGATCCCTCTCGAGGGTTGGGAATCAGAGATCTTAAAGGCCTGTTGTCCTTGAGATAGGAGCCAAAATGATCAATAAATTGATCGTGGGCCCTTAACATATAGAAGAAGAGAAGAAGAAACAATTATTTCATCCTTTCACATCCAGTGCCATGGATTTAATTACTTTTTTTTTTAAAGTGGGTGTTGATTGTTCGGTGTTTATCCTTTGGAATCTAATATCTAATATCATTTGTTCAGACCTTGCGGAACTGACTAATTTCTATTGGGATGGTGCCGATATTATATATTCCAACACTACTTGTTTTCGGCTCTGTTAGGGCTGCAAGCCGGCATCGTACCACATCTTGTTATTTATTTTATTTCTTTAAAAAAATAAAAAAAAAACTTTAATTTTCATACAACCCCCCATATCCCAACCACCCAACCCCCCATATCCCAACCACCCAACCCCCCAACCACGTCAAACGAGATCCGCCCCTGCATCGGGTGTTGCTCTTTCTGATAGCGTCTGTTAAAAGTTTGTCAGTGTTGACCGGCCAAACGGGCCTCTCTCTCCAGGTCTCGTCCTACTTGTTCTACTACACAGAACAAATCCATTTCCCATGGCTGCCCTCTGCAACCCCCAGGCTAGCGCTCTTTCGTGTATAAAAAAAATAAAAAAATTCAAAACCTTCCTCTTCCCCACCCTCCCCTCGCTCCACAGTGCGGTCTTTCGCCAATTCAGTGAAGCAGCAGCAGTTCCCACCACCTCGTCTCCAGCCCTCAAAAGTCCCTCGTCAAAGCTTCAAACGGCCCGCAAGTCAGCGCGTGCTTCCCAACGAGCCGTCCGTTCTCCGAAACGAAACTTCGCCCCGAGTGGCTCCGTCCAGCGAGCTGTTCTCAGCCTCAGTCGATAAAAGCCGAGGAGGGAGGAGAAGAAAAAACGACGGTTTGTGAGGGGGGGGGAGGGTTGGGACGGGAGGAGGTTGGTTTCAACTCCCGAGGACTGGCTGCCTGCTAGGAGTTAACGGAAAGGGTCCCGGTGGCTGAGATAGACAGACCGGGCTTAGGCTGAGGGGACTGATAAAATTGATGGGAGGGAAGCCAGGGAAACTATTAGAAGTCCCGATGAGTGGTGAATACGGACGAGAGAGCTGGGGGGATGGCCGCCGTAGTGTTTTAGCTCCTACATGGCGAACCACAGTGACAGTGTTTTATCGTGTTTAAAGACTGCGGCCTTGGGTATTTTAAGGGTGGTGAGGTGATAGATAAAAAGACGGTACACTTATTTATGTTTTTACCAGACGGTATGAGGATTTAATAAAAATTTAAGGAACAGGGTACATTTTGAATTTTGATGGAGCATACTTTTTGTTGTTGCCTTTTTTATTTTAAAAAAAAAGGTGGAAAAGTGGGGGGGGGGGGGATACCCCTTCGCGGTGAAACGTTGTGTACGCTGATCATTCTCAGTGCACGGGATGTGTCGCTAACACCACCTTTGTCAGCGGCGGCTGAATATAGTAAAGACTTGAGAGTAACGATCGGATCTTTGTCAAAGGCAATGGGATTGGGTGCTGCGTACACGGGAACTTAGTAGATGTGTCATTTTTGGTTAGGGGGATTTGGGGGTGTCCTGTTGTGACATTTTGGTGTTTTGGAGGCGTCCTGTTGTGAAATTTTGGTGTTTTGGAGGCGTCCTGTTGTGACATTTTGGTGTTTTGGAGGCGTCCTGTTGTGACATTTTGGTGTTTTGGTCGCGTCCTGTTGTGACATTTTGGTGTTTTGGAGGCGTCGTGTACGAGGATCGGGAAGTCAGGGTTTTAATAATCTCGGATAGGGCGTCCTTTTGGTCACTTCGAATTGCAGGTAGTCCTGTGTTCGTCTCGTTGGGGTACTGTGTGGCCATCACTTCGTATTGCAGGTAGTCCTGTGTTCGTCTCGTTGGGGTATTGTGTGGCCATCACTTCGTAGTGCAGGTAGTCCTGTGTTCGTCTCGTTGGGGTGTTGTGTGGCCATGTTGTTATGCAGCGAGTTTGTGCTTCTACTGGAGTAGTCATATCCACGGGGTCCCCGAGAACTTGGTGGAGAGCCAATATCAAGATATTTTAGAGCACAATAGAAGTGTAAGTACAACCAAAGCAAAAGCTAAGTTTGGAGCACAATAGAAGTGTCAGAACAACCAATGCAAGAGGTATCCTTTTATTCCTTGGTCTAATATTATACCTTATAGTGTGGCATAAATGGGACAGAGTGCTCCAAGCGAGATCCAGGTGTAAATAAAGGCTTTACACCGACCGAGATAATGCTTGTGTCAACTCCCAATCATTAGAGGAGCACGGGGGAACTGACCAAATCCAGCAAGCACGGGGGAACTGACCAAATCCAGCAAGCACAGAGAAACTGACCAAAGCTTCTTTTCTTTTCTTTTTTTAATCCACAAAAGATTGGCCAGACCCACCTTTCAATAAATAGTCCCGGCCAAGCGGAAGAATCAATACACTAGTATCGAATCCATGAATAAATGCAGTGAAGTAAGGGTAAAGCCTAGACAAGAGGACTGTCGTTACAGCTTACACTTAAGCTGTCGCCTGTGTGCTGAAGGTGTTTTCATAACTTAACCAAATTACCCTCATCAGATCGGAACATCATGACCGTCTACGGGTTTGGAGCCAGGATCGGTGGGCAATGCTAGGGGAGGGCCTGGGGTGTTTTACACTATACTGACATCAATGTCTTTGACTCACCAAGGCAAACAACATATTGACACCAATGTCTAGGACAATACAGATCACAATGACATCAATGTCTTTGACTCGCCAACAGCATACGACACCAAGGCAAACAACATATTGACACCAATGTCTAGGACAATACAGATCACAATGACATCAATGTCTTTGACTCGCCAACAGCATACGACACCAAGGCAAACAACATATTGACACCAATGTCTAGGACAATACAGATCACAATGACATCAATGTCTTTGACTCGCCAACAGCATACGACACCAAGGCAAACAACATATTGACACCAATGTCTAGGACAATACAGATCACAATGACATCAATGTTCCAGGACGGCCAACATGCCAGTGACGCAAATTTTAAGCCTATCAGCATGTATGGTTCCACCAAACCTGTTCATTTGAGCGTATCCTTCGGTATTATTATGGCTATAACTGTTACCCTAGTTCAGGCCTGCAATCCTCAATGTGTATGACGCCCCGTACTACTTTATGAAAAACTTGTGCGGGCCTAAAGAATAAGTCTGTTTGGGGGGGGGGAATCTATAAAGAAAATATTAATAAAGAATATCTCGTTACTAACGAAATAAATCTAATGGGACACATTGCATCGTTTTTCCGGTAACAAGTTTCTAATATTCAAATTTCAAACACGGCATAATAGTCGAGGAGAGATGGTGGAGTTGCAGAAGTGTATCTAGTGTGTTTGGTACCTTTGTTTAGCATCCCCTCGAACTCAATGGAAGACATCGGCAATCTTCACACAATATCACGACACAAACTTCTATTACAATGCACGGTTGAGATGGATTTACAACAACAACAAAAAAGATACGCAATCACAATTTGATCTCGGTTTAATAAGTTCCATTTCCTTTAAAATTGGTCATTGTGTTATACCCGACTTATGCGGCCTCCGGGTCCAGTTCTCCTAGCCGACTTCTGCGGCCTCCGGGTCCAGTTCTCCTAGCCGACTTCTGCGGCCTCCGGGTCCAGTTCTCCTAGCCGACTTCTGCGGCCTCCGGGTCCAGTTCTCCTAGCCGACTTCTGCGGGCCCCTTTCTTGTTTTTTTTCTTTAAAAAAAAATTAAAAATATAATTAATCAAATGTCATGTGCACGTGCGATGACACCAGCCACCTCTGGACGGCTCCCATAATATATTCTCAGCCGATAATTTTGTATAATTATTTTTACAAAAGGCTGCTGACTCCCTCACCCCAAAAGGTTGCTGACTCTTTCACTCCAAAAGGTTGCTGACTCCTTCAGTCTAAAAGGTTGCTGACTCCTTCAGTCTAAAAGGTTGCTGACTCATTCATTCCAAAAGATTGCTAACTCCTTCACCCCAAATGGTTGTTGACTCCTTCACTCCAAATGGTTGCTGACTCCTTCACTCCAAAAGGTTGCTGACTCCTTCACTCCAAAAGGTTGCTCACTCCTTCACCCCAAAAGGTTGCTGACTCATTCATCCCAAAAGGTTGCTGACCCCTTCACTACTAAAAAGTTGCTGACTCCTCAACTCCAAAAGGTTCCTGACTCCTTCACTCCAAAAGGTTGCTGACTCCTTCACTCCAAAAGGTTGTTGACTTCTTCACTCCAAAACAGAGGTATAGCGAAGGGGTGGCAGGGGGGGGGGACAAATGTCCACCGGCGCAAGCTAGCTAGGGGCGCCAAAATGTGCTTTGATATTATATTATTGTTAAAAATAATCGGTTTGAGAGTTGAAAAAAAAAAAGAAAAGGGGGCGCTTTAAAATGGACCTTGTCCCCGGGCGCGAATCTTGTCCCCGGGCGCCGAACACCCTCGCTACGCCTCTGCTCTAAATAAAACAGAGGTATAGCGAAGGGGTGGCGGGGGGGGGGGACAAATGTCCACCGGCGCAAGCTAGCTAGGGGCGCCAAATTGTGCTTTGATATTATATTATTGTTAAAAATAATCGGTTTGAGAGTTGAAAAAAAAAAAGAAAAGGGGGCGCTTTAAAATGGACCTTGTCCCCGGGCGCGAATCTTGTCCCCGGGCGCCAAACACCCTCGCTACGCCTCTGCTCTAAAAGGTTGCTGACTCCTTCACTCCAAAAGGTTGCTGACTCCTTCACTCCAAAAGGTTGCTGACCTCTTAACATCACTGAAACACTGGGTACAGATTTTTCTGAAGTGAGATTCTTTTACGACTTTTATGTCATGTCGTCTAGTCATTCCGTCTACATGAACCGCTTTGTCCAACGCTTTGATCAACATTATAATCCCCCCATCCTCAAGGCTAAACTACCATCCCCATTCACCAAAACTAAAACCTAACTCACCGAAATTATGCTCCCGACCAGATAAACGGGCAAGTCGACAAATCCACCCCTTTATACATCCTCACCGACCACGCCAACCCTCTATCCTCACACGAACCTGACAACCTCGTTTCGAAAAACCATGCGCTCAAAAAAATCATTGAAAAACATCCCGGCCATCTTCAAAGGGACCAGGCAACCCCACACACAGGGGCGTTTTGGGACCGATGCAGACAAGCCGTCTGGCTGCGAACGCCAAATGGAGACAAGACTCTCCCCGCTGTAGGCGCGATAAAACCCATTTGAGCTCCGGGCCGTAATGGATCTAGTTCATTCTTTCCCAGCGCGAGCTGTGTTCTATTTTTGGACACTCCGCCCTGGGGTTCGCCACGATACGGGCTGATGTGTCCAACACATTTTACTACAACGGCTGGCTCGAATCGTGCTCGACGAGCTAGCGGCAGACGCCCGCCGTACTGAGGGATCTGTTGGATATTCCAATGTCTCCATGGCCGCGGTTGATGTGTCATGCGTCAAGCTTGACTGTAGTTAACCAAAAGCGATGTTTAACCACAGCAAAAGTTTACTATAAACACAAGGCAAATGAAGGGATAAGTTTACCGTCAAGGGTCTTTTTAAAAAAAAACGGGCTAATAAGAAAATGTTCACGAAAGAATAGAAAAGATCTCCTGTCGGCTAGGGGTCGTCAACCTTTCGGTCATGTCATATGTTGCACCAGTCAACGGTGCTTTAGTTTAAGTGATCGTTGTATTGTCGCAGCCAGTTTTTTGAAAAGTTGTATCAAAATGGATGTCTTTTATAAATTGTGTGTTAAACTCACCTAAAAGACAAGTCGTAGACAAGAGCAGGCCAAAAGCTTACCAGTTTTGTAAAAATAATACACGCTAAAAGAATTACATTACCGCCAAGCCACCTGGTTTTTGAAAATGGAGAGTTGCCACGAAACACTAAAGATTCCATGTCGTTATGGCGTGTTGTTAAGATCAATCAGTCGCCGATGCGGTCAGACGGTCAACGCTTTGATACTTTGATTTACCTGATGGGTGGGAACAACTCAATAATTTAGGGCCTGTTCCAGGTCTTGGTGGTGGCCGGGGGGGGGGGAGCTTGGCACAACCAACAAAATGACACATATGTGCGCCGCATACAAAGGAAGAGGATACGGAAGTCTCGCCCGGGTCCGCCTTAGCCTCGGGGCACTGGGCAGGTTGCCAACCTTGCCCTATGGATTATCTGGCCAAGCGTGTTTGGTGGGCCTGACTCAATGGTTAGCAAGTGTGTAGATCAATTCAATACTTAATTTTTGCATGGTGATATTTGTAAATTACAGCTATGGCTATGTGCTCAGAGATTCACAAATGGAAAAAAAAAAGGGGGGGGGGAATAGTGGGATAGGTGTCCCCAGGCACCAGACTAGTGGGGGCGCCAGAATAGTGGGGCGCCAATATGGGCTTTGGTTTTATCAATGAACAATTTGTTTTGCAGAGTTGAAAAAAGGGGGTAAGTGTGTGTGTATAAAAATGAATCTTGTACCCAGGCTCCAAACACTCAAGCTACGCCTCTGTGTGCCCAGGCTCCAAACACTCTAGCTACGCCTCTGTGTGCCCAGGCTCCAAACACTCTAGCTACGCCTCTGTGTACCCAGGCTCCAAACACTCTAGCTACGCCTCTGTGTACCCAGGCTCCAAACACTATAGCTACGCCTCTGTGTGCTCAGGCTCCAAACACTCTAGCTACGCCTCTGTGTGCCCAGGCTCCAAACACTCTAGCTACGCCTCTGTGTACCCGGTGTTGTCAACACCGTTATCATCGTCATCCCCACGTGTCGAATCATTTGAGAACTATCGTCTTTGAACTTCTCATTTCTGCTGCAATTCCCCCCGCACCTATTCTCTTACTCCATTATTCTACATCAACTTTTCAGGTGAGCTCCGGACCTATTGATTTACCTGGCCAATTTTGTGCGGGTTTTTCTTCTCAGCTGATCCAGCCCAGGTTATTTCTTCGATTTTAAATCTATTCTGAGTTGTATAAGTGCATCTAGGTTCAATGAGTTATCCCAGAAGAACTAGTTTTATCCAGAAGAACTTGTATCCGGAAGAACTGGTATCCGGAAGAACTGGTATCCAGAAGAACTTGTATCACCAAGAACTTGCATCTGGAAGAACTTGTATCAGCAAAAACTTGTATCGAAGAACTTGTATCAAGAAGAACTAGTTTCACCAAGAACTTGTATTACTAGAAATTGTATCTTGAAAATTTGTATCACCAAGAACTTGTATCACCAAGAACGTGTATCAGCAAGAAATTGTATCCAGTAGAACGTGTATCTGGAAGAACTTATATCCTGAAGAAATTTTGTCCTGAAATCTTATTTTAAATGGATTTCTCCACAAAGAAGTTGATTATTGACCTATATTATATTTCATTCAGTTTTCTCACTGAGATGTTGAACAACTCTATTGTAGCGTGTTAACAACTCTATTGTGGTGTGTGTGTAAAGGGGGCCTGGTTTTATCGACGACTCCCCCACACAATCAACACAATAAGTGTCAGTACTGAAATCTTAAATCATGGCAGTTAATGGGTTAAAGTAAAGTCCGAAAGATGTACAAATTCTTTTGTTCCCCAGTCAGTGCGAATTTACCAGCGAGCTCCCCCCACCGATTACGAAATCTAAATGATCACTAATTAATTCGAAATGGTTAATAAGAGAGTTCATTTTATGGCTCATTTCTATGCTAGAGCATTACTTTGTGTTTAAAATTGTTATAATTGTAAAAATGTTGTCTTGGTTAAAAATATGCATTTATTAATGAGTTGATAATGAATATGTATAATGTGATAGAAAAAAAATCCATTTTATTTGATCAATAACGAATCTTATCTTATCTTATCTTATCTTATCATCTTATCTTATCTTTATTTTTTATCCAAAGAAGTAATATTTTTTTTTTAAAAATCATTATGTCTTACTCCAATTCCAATAACTTGATGTCTGTATTCCCCTTTCCCATATCATATCATGCCATATGTTCATTTAGCCTCACCCCCACCCCCCCCCACACACACCTACATTTTTTTCTTTGTTTATACATTTTAATGAAAAAGTACCATGCTAATTTATTTTCCTAAGCACAACACTTTTTTTTTTTTTTTTTTTTTTTTTTTTTTTTTTTTTTTTTTTTTTTTTTTTTTTTTTTTTTTTTTTTTTTTTGTAAATATTTCTGTAAATAGATTCGTTGTTGATGTTTAATTGTCAGCTTTAAACAAATGATAAAGCACCACAGGAGCCTTAAAATGAATGCCCACACAGACAAGCCAAACTAAATATGGATGTAATATGGATGCAATTAAACTTGGATAATTTTATTACACATTTTGGATGCTCATTACCCCCCCCCCCCAACCCCCGCACACCTTTTTTTTTTAAACTGTCAAAATTCTATCCATAAAACAATGTTGGTAAATGTCCAATATAAATTGTGCTAACCTGATTGCAGTCTCTCCGCTTAACCCTGGTAAATGTCCAGTTGTATGTCGCATTATTTAACAACCGCTATAAACATGGGCGCCGGCAGGTAGGGGCAAGGGGGGGGCACTTGCCTCCCCCCCCCTTGATTGATTGGATAAAAAAAAATTAGACAAAAATAGACACAAAATTTATTAAAGTAAAGAGAAAATAAAGAGAGAGTAACTAAGCTGATGTCCTGTCCGTTCGTTCACCTACAAATACGCTAGAGTAAATTAAAACTATATTAAAACATTACTAAAAATGTTTTGCCCCCCCCCTGGAAAGTTAATCAATGTTTTTGCCCCCACCCCCTAGAAAGTTTTCTGCGGGCGCCCATGGCTAAAAATATAAATAGTACTAATTTCAATACAATTATCTAATACTAAACTAAGCGCAATTTATAATACATTTTAAAATTTAAATCTCATTCATAACTTTTAAAATTTAAAAAAAAAATACATGTTTTAGCGCAAAATTCAATGTTTGTCACCTCCCAGATTTGCTGTTAAAATTTTATTAAACAAAATTAATTTGTAGGAAATAATTATTGAGGTGTTCGTAAAAGGGGGCATTACTCAAATAAATTCAAACGTGAACACGAGTTCACGCCCATGATTTAAAACTATTTCGCCGACCAGTGTTCCGTTAAAACTTTTCATGCGCAGCGAGGTTTGCAAGTAATGTCAATGTTTGTCGACCGCATTTCCATGGCCTACTAAAATAAATAATATGCAAGCTAGCAACGGTCACGCTTCAAGTCACTCAGATGCTTTACGGAAGGTGTTCCACACCTTAGACAGGTGGGTCAGCAGTGGGGGTCATACAATTATTGTGGGACAACACGGCAACACGTATTAGAAATTTTTGGACAGCTTGAACCAGACGGACATTTTTGACAGCTTGAACCAGACGGACATTTTTGACAGCTTGAATTAAACGGACATTTTTGACAGCTTGGATTAAGTGGACATTTTTGACAGCTTGGATTAAATGGACATTTTTGACAGCTTGGATTAAATGGACATTTTTGACAGCTTGGATTAAATGGACATTTTTGACAGCTTGAATTAAACGGACATTTTTGACACCTTGGATTAAATGGACATTTTTGACAGCTTGGATTAAATGGACATTTTTGACAGCTTGGATTAGATGGACATTTTTGACAGCTTGGATTAGATGGACATTTTTGACAGCTTGGATTAGATGGACATTTTTGACAGCTTGGATTAGATGGACATTTTTGACAGCTTGAACCAGACGGACATTTTTGGGGACAACATGAAGCAGGCGGTAATATTTGGGTTAGGAAATATGTCAACAAAGGAGGTAAACTTGAAAAATTACGGGCGGGGGAGGGGGGCGCACAACAAAGAACAAACAAAAAACGAATGTGTCGACAAGAAGCCTTCTTCAATGAGCAGTATAAGACTTATAAAAAAAATTAAAAAAACTTCGCAGAAATGGTGCATTCAAGAGGATATCAAGAGGAACGTTATAGACTGTAGGATCTTTGATAAGAAAGAGAGTTAATACAGGCAAAGTGGGGAGGAAGAGAGGAAAGGGAAGTTCGGGGTGATTGGGAGTGGTGGAGAAAAGATTTAACAACTGAAGGAGAGCATGATAGTCATGCCATGTGGAATCGGGGTACCTTTTGTGTGGATCATTTTGTTCTCTAAGTTCACCATAGCGTGCTTGTTGGTACAGGAAACCGTGGCGGTAATGAACAAGTCACAGGAGCCGTTGTGGTCGCTTCTATTGAAGTGTTTTTCGATGGGACATTGTTTATCTGGCGCAACATTGTGAAGGTATTCATATGGTGTCAGGTACAAACAATGACGTACGTTTACATTGCGGCTTGTGCAAAGGACTTGGCCCCTGTTCTGAAAACTAACCTTTGGGAATGGGATGTGTCGAGTCTGAATAACAAAAGGGAAAGTCTTGAAATGGCTGCGTCCACTCGGTTTGGCCCCATATGGCTCCGGATAAGGAGATCCCAATCCTTGTCTCACCTAAACACAAAGAGAGGGTTTGAGAAAATATTGTGGAGGTCAGGGTCGTCGGGGAGATCAGCAATTTTTTTTTTAACGAAAACATATTTGACTTAGAGATTATGCGGATGATAAGTAAAATTACGTTTGATCCTGTCACCATTGTCACTCGTACGAGACTTGAAGGCATCAGCATGAGAGATAGTTTTGACCCGTTGAATGCTGATGAAATTGTGTGTTTTTTTCGGAATTTTTGAAACATATCAAAATGGATGTCTTTTGTATGACCTACACCGGCTATGGTCAATCATCTTATTAAAAGTGCCTTGTCCAAGAAAGTCAACATCAGGCTGGCAAATTCAGATAAGACGAAGTACCCGGTTGTTGAGAAAAGGAAATAGATTCCTGACACGATTTAGGCTGGGTGGAAGAGTGTAGTAAAAGGCTGTGGCTGTCGGTAGGCTCAAAGTAGGCGGAGGTGAGCAGGCTGTCTTTCTGAAGGGAGACCGTCATGTCCAGTAGTTAACCGAAATCTGAGAGTAGTGTGGCGTGAATTTAATGGAGGGTTGGAAGGAGCCTACACAGCAGTTGATAACTAGAGCATTTTCCTCTTCCCCGTTTCACATTTTTCCTTCTACTTAAAATGATTGATGCACTTTCTCCACCCTATCCCTTAAAAAATTAATGACTATGTGGGACAGCAGGAAACAGACAGCCTATTTGGGACAGACATTTTTCGACAGTTTTGGCTCAGGAGTTGGTCGGCATATTTTTTTCTTCTTTTTCTTCTCTGTTTAACAAAGGTTACTGTAAACTTTTTACCCCTTACTTACAATAATGTAACAATAAAAAAAAATGTTAGAATTTTTTTTAGCCGCGTTATCTGTTGTTTCCTTCGGAAATCAATCCTTCGGAAATCAATCCTTCGGCAATCAATCCTTCGGCAATCAATCCTTCGGAAATCAAACCTTCAGCAATCTAACCTTCGGCAATCAATCCTTCGGAAATCAAACCTTCAGCAATCGAACCTTCGGCAATCAATCCTTCGGCAATCAAACCTTCGTCAATCAAACCTTCGGAAATCAAACCTTCGGCAATCAATCCTTCGGCACTGATTTTAAAAGCTTTTTTTTTAAAATTTACATTGACTGGCTCAATGTTTGAATACCTTCGGTATGAGCCGGGGAGTCCCGATGAGCTCATGTTCCTGGCGCTGATCTTGTCTGCACGCAGGCAGTCGCCGTAGAGCTGTTGGTTGGTTGGTTTGTAAGTTGACATTGGATCTGGGTTTTTTTTAAAAATAAAATGGGAGGAATGTGAATAGGGAATGGTTCTTTTAAGTCGGCAGATTGTTTAAGTTGTAGTCAGTTTTATTGTAGGCGTCCTCATAATTCAGGAGAGACAGAGAGAGAAGGGAGAGAGAGAGCGAGATAGAAGTGAAAGAGATAGAGAGAGGTGAAAGAGAGATAGAGAGAGGTGAAAGAGAGAGATAGAGATGAAAGAGAGAGATAGAGATAGATGTGAAAGAGAGATAGAGAGAGGTGAAAGAGAGATAGAGAGAGATAGATAGAGAGGTGAAAGAGATATAGAGAGAGGTAAAAGAGAGAGAGAGAAGGGAAGAGAGTGAGAGAGAGGGGGAGATTTACTCAGCACCAAAAAGCATTAAAATAGCTTTTAAAGGAATTTCCTTATTTTGTGAATTAATACATAACAACAAGTTTTCAAATTTTTTTTTTAAAAATATTTATTTTGGTGCCCATTTAGTTTTTAAATTTTGAGAACACCGGCCCCCCGGACCAACTGCCAGGTAAATAAAGCCCTTTTCATTCTTAATGAAATTGCCTTTTTTTCTGCCTCGATTCTCTCCCCTGCTGACCTACTTGAGAAGGTTATTTTCGGCAACGGTTTATCCAAAAACTGCGGCAATGGAGAGGATGAAGGTCTTATTCACATATACGTGAAGTCCGTCATGGGTATCGTGATGTCATTAAGCTGCCGATACCCACACATGCGATTACGACAACGTAACTGTAAGTTGGAACATGTGGCATCCACGCAGTGGCTTCGCGGGGCGGGGGGTAGTGGTGTATTTGGACCACACCGGGATGCGGGGGTGACATCATATTTGCTAAACTGGTTTTATTCCTAGTCCAGAGGTCTGTTGAACATAGTTAACTTAAGATACACTTAATAGGTCTTAATTAATAAAACACTATCTTAATTAAATTATATTTAAAAAAAAAAAAAAAAAAAAAACAAACTATGTTCCTTATAATCGGACGTCGGAGGGTTAAACTGCTACAATCATGTTTAGGGGCGGGGCTTCCTAACCAGGCCGTTTCCCCCCGACCAACGCCAATGTTGGCATGGAAAGCACTTTGTCCAGACCAAGTGATGACGTTAACAGCGTCATATCCACACACACACACACACACTTGTCATAGAAATGGGGTGGAGTTTTAACACCTACGAGATCAATGGGTTAAAGGCTTCGGGGCTTAAACCCGACGGGAAAAAATCCAGAGATGTAGTCTATATTGTAGCCCCGTAATGACGTTGACTCGATGAAAACTCCAGCGACTCCCGTGACGCCCCTGGTGCCAAGCTGTGGTGTCAATGTAAACCACCTGCTCGGAGTGCGTGCATGTGCTGACTGGTAAACATTTAATTCTCCAGGAGAATCATTGGTTTCCCATAAAAAAAAAATATAAAAAAAACGAAGTGCGCACCCACTGTAGTTAATAGTAAGTCGTTTGTAGCTCACCGGGTTCTTTTCAGTTCATTGGATTGGATAACGGAAGGTCCTGTTGCGAAGCTAGTGTTAATGACTCCCGGAGTGGGAAAAGCTGTTTGCCGATACGAAAGAACTCTGCAGTTTTTCCCTCAATTCTCCCCCTTTCGATAAGGAAAAAAAAAGTGCCACCTGGGGGCAGACCGTCCCGCCGCACCCTCTTTTTTACGCCACTGCTGAGACCTGTTATACTGGGTTCTAAGGAATATCCACGGGATCACATAGACGCACACACAGACACACACGTACAGAGGCAGAGCACTTTAATGGAACTAATAACATCAGAAACCGTTGTCCTTCATAAGCGAGGTTCCGTTTGTTAGTTTTGAAAAGAAAACGTTTTTTTGTAATGCAGTAAAAAGAGTTCTGAGCAACCTACGCTACTCTCAAGCCCTATGCAACCTACGCTACTCTCAAGCCCTATGCAACCTACGCTACTCTCAAGCCCTATGCAACCTACGCTACTCTCAAGCCCTATGAAATATGCTCCACTGAATCGAACGCTGAATACGAATGATCCACAAAGAAAAATTTTCTCATTAATCTTATTCGGACTTTGTAATACACTGGATGTTTGTATAGACTGGTGCATCTTTCTGTACCACATGGAACAATAACAAAGTAGTGTACCACTGTTTGGGAAACGCTGGGTCCTAGTCCTACGCGATTGAGGACTGTGTGTGGGGGGAATCATAATATCGATGGCGTATAATCGTACAGCTCTCAGAGTCGATTATCAGCAACGTGTGAAAACTGTTGTTGACGACTACCAGTGTTAGGATTCTAACGATTTAGCTGGCCCTAGAAACGGCCGGGACTTCACATTTCACGAAAGCCACTTGCCGTAGCAGTACAGTAATAGTTTCGTTCTCTGACTTCACACAATGTAAGTAATTTCTTTTATTTATAGTATGCCCTATATGGGTGATTGTGTTTTAAAAGATGGGATTCGTTATAGATCCAATGTTTTGGCCAGTATTTAGTATTAAATTCGAAATAAGCGGTTTGGGGGGGGGGGTACTAATTTGAGGAAATGACAGCGTCTGCTATCTTGTGTCAGTAGGCGTGGCCTACAAACGTCTCCTCGTCAGAATGACTACTGCGTCGCAAATATGCTTTTATATTGAAATAGCTAGCCAAGGGGCAATACATTTAAACTTTTTATTTTTGTGCTTGGTGCATTTCTTGACATGATTTGTAACTTTTGTTGGTATTGTCAGGGGTCCTTCACAAATTACGTCACGCAAAAAATGACATTTTCAGACCCCCCTCCCCCCCTGTCACAAAGTGTCACAAATTCTTTACCAGCCCCCGCCCCCTTTTTTTTCCTTAGTGTCACGTCACACCTAAGAAATTCAAAACATGCATAAAATTTTCATAACTAAATTAAGATTTTATTTCATTCTTTAAAATTTTCCCATAATGTATTAAAAATGTTTGACACCCCCCCCCCCC
>CAXITT010000185.1:1168975-1183126 GCA_964033795.1 Lymnaea stagnalis | reverse complement strand
CTGCTTCCATGGGCCCACGTTCTGGAACCAGCTCCCCTTCCATATACGTCATAGTGAAACCTCGTCCATTTTCAAAAAGTCCCTTAAAACTCATCTGTTTAGGTCCGCCTATGACCTGTGATGCACCCTACCTAATTTTCTGGTTCGGTTTAATCCTGAAGTGTCAAAGTGTCCTCTTTTTATAGCCATTTTCATTGTTTCTATAGAATAGTAGTTACTATCCTAGTGTCTCATTTGTATTTACTCAGTTTACATGTTTTAATAATTGTAAAGCGCTTAGAGCTTTATGATAAGCGCTATATAAAAATGCCTAAATAAATAAATAAATAAATATATATATATCTTTATATATTATAATAATATATAAGACAATGAACGCCATCTATCTTTCACAGATCGCAACTTAGTGTTCATATTAAAGATTGAAACCTTTGTCCTTTTGTTCTCTTTATATGTTCTTCTGGTTGTAAACATTCAAAACCTGGTTTTAGCAGACCTCAATCGATATTTTTATTTCCATAAAATGTTGGTCTATCTCGCAGCATCAATGTAATACTTCTAAATATTTATACATATTTTTAATAAGATAACTCTTGTCATACAAGCTTCTAAAGACATGACTTTAATTCTCTTGTTGCTATTAAAGTACATATATTTTTGATACAGACGAGGGAAGCTTGTTCAAATTTGAATAAGTTATAGCCGAATGGAGTCGTTTTCGAGTTATCAACAACTGTACTATTTTTCACAGGTAAAAAAAAATGTTCATTAAAAAAAGCAGCTGGAAATCTTGTATAAAAAAAATAAAAATTGCATCAAATAATTGATGAAAGTTTAAATTTGATACAGACGTGACCACTTTGACAAAAGATCTGGATACCTTTGGGAAATGAGAATTTTTTTAAATTTGAAATCAGATTCTTTTGTAAATAATATAGTGTCAGAAAAGAGCGAGCGCTTAAAATCATCGTGATCATCCTGCGATAATGATATGACATACTGGTCATAAATATTTATCGAAGAGTACTTATTTTCTAAGATTCGAGACTATTTCGAAGCAATGCGCCATTCTAATTGTACTAGAATAACGCAACTTGGGGATTCTCAACTTATCAAGTATGGCAAGATTTTAATTTGGATAAGTCGAAAAAGCTGAGCTTCGTCTCTGATTACAATAACTATTATCCATCCCTGTGGCGGTACAGCTCATGTAGGGCTTTGCCCTGCATCATCACTTCCTTCCACTCAGACCCAACTAATGCTTTTTTTTTCTATGCTTCGATTCCCAGCTTCTGTAGATCTTTTTCCACATCATCCATCCATCTAAGCCTTGGGCCGCCTTTGAGCCGTTTACCTCTAGGGTTATAGTGATGTACCCTCTTCACTCCTCTGTCCTCTGTCATTCTTTCTAAGTGCCTTGCCCAGCGCAGCCTACCCTTTTTTATTTCTGCAACTAGCGTGAGATCCTGATATAGACTGTACATTCTCTGGTTGGATTATATTTATTTATTTAGACATTTTTATATAGCGCTTACCTTAAAGCTCTAAGCGCTTTACAATTATTAAAAACATGTAAACTAAGTAAAATAAAAATGAGACACTAGGATAGTAACTACTATACTATAGAAACAATTAAAATGGCTCGAGGACACTTTGGCACGTTTTGGCCTATACTACAGGATCAACCCGAGACAGAAAATGAGGCAGGGCAAGGAGGGTGCATCACAGGTCATAGGCGGACCTAAACAGATGGGTTTTAAGGGACTTTTTAAAAGTAATCACATAGCAACAGCTACGCAATAAATAATATTCTCCATTCATATTCATCTTTTTTTGGTCCATATATTTTCCTGATAACTTTTTTCTCCAATGTGTTTAATCGTTTTCTTCTGTTTTTGTGAAGGTTTAGGTTTCACTTGAATATGTTACAACTGATCTGACTCCAGTTTTATAAACAGTTTTTTTTTATTCTATTGTAATGCTTTTACTTTTCAGTGTTTTCTGCCTACTGAAGTGTGCCCTACTTCCGGCCGGCATTCTTTCTTTTATTTCTGTTAGTAATTCATTTCTTTCATTAAATAAAGATCCTAGGTATTTGAATTGATTTACACCACTATCATTAGACCAGTGGCTACTTACGCCCACTTCCCGTCACCATATCGAGCTGAAACTTGGTACACTGAATTGTTGCCATCGACAGCACATTCTCTCGTATTTTCAGACCTATGTCAAACCCCCAAAATTAGTTTTGCCTGTTTGTCAAATGGAAGCTAATCGACCCACTTCCCATCGAACCAACAAGCTGAAAATTTGCACATATACGCGTTGCCGTTGTTCTTTAAAATTTTCAACCCCTACCACTACCCCGAATCCCTAAAAATATATTTTCAACCCCTATCTCGAATCCCTAAAAATATATTTTCAACCCCTATCTCGAATCCCTAAAAATATATTTTCAACCACTATCTCGAATCCCTAAAAATATATTTTCAACCCCTACCACTACCTCGAATCCCTAAAAATATATTTTCAACCCCTACCACTACCTCGAATCCCTAAAAATATATTTCAGCCCCTACCACTGCCTCGAATCCCTAAAAGATAATGTTTTCCTGTCCTTCAATGGGGAGGAAGTTTTAATGTTTTGTTCACTATTTTCGTGTTTTTGGTGTGTAGATTATTGTGTAGCTTTTGCTGTGTGCTTTGTACTTGTGTCGGATTTGGCTTTAAATATATATATATATTCTTGAAACGAATCATATATGTGTGGGTTATGATGTTACTTGTAGATTCATCCACATTTACATTGGTCCATACTTATCTAAAAAATGTACCAGAAAACTTCTTGATTAGCACCACGACGTTTATTGACTGATCAACGCACACATAATGAAAATAATATCTCTGTAGATCAGAGCAAATATAAATGTCACATATGACTTCTTCCACTTCACAAATCAACATTAAGCAGCTGTTTAATAACTAGATGATCGTAGCAAGAGCTAAAAAGACAAAATATCCAACGGTCACTCTCGATTTTCTTCTCTCCCATTATTTCTTAACTCCCTGTTATATCGACTTAACAAAGCAATACATTATTTTACGAAACAAAATTGATATCTAAATATTTGATATGTTACAATTCTATTAGGTTTTTACATGCACTAAGTTAAATAAAATTAATTCACAATGAATTCAAATACCAAAATGAATACTGCTTGAGTTGTCTACGGTGCTCTTTTCTTTGTTATATTTTCATTTCTATTGAAAAGCCATCGATTGTCTCGGCAGTGGGAAAGCCCCGGGCAATGATGGTATCCCACGAGAAGCTCTCAAATGACAATGTGGAAAAGGAGTTCTATAACGGCCCTTGCACGATCTCCTTACTCTGTGCTGGGAACAGGGACAGCTACCACAAGAGTTGAAAGATGCAAACATCGTTACATTGTACGAAAATAAAGGAGACAAGAGTGACTGCAACAACTATCGCTAAATCTCTCTCCTCAGCATAGTTGGAAAGGCTTTCGCCCGAGTTGCATTAACACGCCTACAGACCCTAGCATCGCGTGTACTCCCAGAATCGCAATGTGGTTTTCGCGCCGGTAGGTCAACCATAGACATGATCTTCTATCTGCGCCAGCTGCAGGAGAACTGTCATACAACTCGCAATCATTCTCTAACAACTTCCACAAGTCCCCACCATGCCTCACTAATCTCAACGTTTTCACCATTCTCCGCATTCTACATCATTCTTTATCATTCTACATCACTTTTTCAGCATTCTCCATAAAACACCGTATATATTCCACAATTCTTCACCATTCTCTTCTATCCTCTCCAACCCTTCACTAAATCCACCCTCTTCGCCATTCAACAGCTGTTCCAACCATTCTTAAACATTCCCCCCTTATCCTCCCCGTTACTCTACATTCACACTTCTCCATAATTATCTACTCTTCTACACCATCCTTTATCATTTTAAAAATCATTTTACAGTATACAGAGCTTTTCATGCAATGAGGTAGAGAAATCTTAGCCACGCCGGGGGTTCTAGCCCCTTACCTAGGCCTCTTCTATCCCCTAACAAAACAGGACACCGAGCTGTTTAAATTAAGCATCTTCCACCTAAAGGAATATTGAATTTCACAGAAACCTTCTACAATGATTACTTTTGAAGGATGAGGTTACATTTTATGTTTGAAAAATCCGATAAAAAGAGTCTCCCGTAAAAGCCCACTTTAAAACTTCGATTCCTTGTTTGAACACCGTAGATTTTTTAGAACTTAATTTCATCTGTAAATTCTGGAATCTCCTAAAGGCACATTAAAAAGTAGCAACGCTATTTTACATGAGAATGTTACTAGTCACTAATCACAATGTTTTGCAAACTGAACAGCTCGTCAGCGGCTTACCAATTTGTCCTACAGGTATGTTACACACGTGTCAGGGGAGATGCCATATTTTACAATTCTCAAGTCCAGAATCAATCCAGTGCATGTGTGATGACCTGTGCTTTGTCCACGGTGACTGCTGTCCTGACTACTACAGCCAATGTCTTAACGTTACCATTGACAGCTCTGTCGCCACCATTCTCATGGCCATTTTATCCAGATACACGAATTTTTCTCAAGTCCTCGAGTTTCACAGTCGACTCCATTGGACACCGTTGTTAACATGCCATTCCAATCCCTCTTTACATCCAACTTTATTCGTTACAAAGTGTGGGACAAGCCAAGACTTTACAACAAATTTTGAGCGTTTATATTCTACAATGAAAACGTCAAGATTAATGTTATTGAATTATTTTCAATTTATGTCAAAGGAAGAAATTACAGAGCGATGTGAAAAATCCAATCAAGGGATACAGCACAGACCAGGCCAAAGTCCACTTGACAATGTCCACTGGTATTCTGACCATGCTTTCTACTACAACATCTTTTGTGCCATCTGTAATGGCATTTCTCCAACAAATCTTTATACCTGGTCACAGGCGATGAACTGTAAGGAAGAGGAAATCCCTAACCCATATCTAGATCTTAAGAGTTTATTAACCTATCATGAATGTTGGTTGTTGAATGTTTATCCTATTCATATTTCTAAACCATTTCGCCAGTGCTTTGAGTTTGCTGCAAATTTCTTAATATCTAAAGTTTTAGAGAATCTTTTGTCAGAAAATGGAGATGTCAATCAAATAAAATATAGTCCAGAATTTCAGGTTCCCAAAATAGCTACCTATAATGTTTCTGAAGACTTTACTAGCTCCATGCTGTGTAAAAGATATCAATATAGAATAATAGACAATGAAACAGGCAGAAAATTTAACAATCCTCACTGTTTGATGGACTTTAACAACATAACAAATATCGAATCATTTAATGAAAACGTCAACCATTCCTGTACTGAGAAAATAGAGATTTATAATAAATCGGATGCAAAGTTTTTTTTCAAATATTTTACTTCAGATTACTTTTATTCTTGGCGAAGAAAGTTCTGCACAAAAGACGAAGTTTATTCACATATTCACGACAGCTGTGCTAGACATACTTGCCCGGTACGATTTTTATTAAGGGCCGGTAAATGCGTCCAGACCTATAACCTAGATCCAGAAAAGAAAGACATAACAGGCCCTCATTTTTTCTTGTTTCGAAATGTGTCTTCACAATCCCTCAGTTCAGTTCTCTTTAAAGGTCATTTCTCTGATCAACTTCCCTTCTGGGTAAGATTTAATTTTAAGCAGTTGTGCAAATCTGTTAACCATTCAAATACTTATAATACAAATTATTCAAATAATTACAGTGGAGAACGTTTTCATCCTATTAAAGACTCTTACGTGTACGGAGAAGATGATAGTAGCATAAAAGAAGAGAACTTCGGTGCCAAAACCATATTTCATGCTCTACAAGACAGTGACTGCAAATTTAAGACTGCCATAATAATGCAGAATGAAAACTCAATGAAATCTTTTCTTGCTGTTCAACAACCTTCAGAGTTTAAGAATTTACATGAAATCTTAAACTTTGTAATGAATCAATACGAAAATGAGATTTCCTTGGGATTTAGGACAGTTTTCACTTCAAGAATTACATGCATCGATCAAGTCCACGTTCACTGTCTCAAATCGAATGCTTCTGAAAACCCTACGCAATTTAAAGGTGTTACTTTTCCATTCATGCCATTTCTTTATGACGATACAAAGAACCGACTTTATCACACAAATCCTTGCTATTTCCCATTAAATATAGAACTTCGTGGCGATTCTGACAGGAATATGTTCGCTGCCTGTGCATTGTTGTCCGCATCACTACGTGAGGATCAAAATATCTGGCTACTACTTCATTCATTTTCCCCCCTTTATAATCCTTTGAAAATAAACTCCTTACGAAACAATCTTGTACTTTCCCAAACTCATTTTTTTAATGAACATGTTAACATTTTAGACAATTTAGGGTTTGCAAAGTCTTCCTCGTCCAATGAATCAACACAAGAGACTACAACACATTGTCTTAAGTCGGGCAGCACACTAAAGGAAGTTGGTATCCCAGTTTACACTAAAGAAAATGGTGAGCACTTTGTCTATATTGATCCAGAATCCATTCCTTTATTTCCTGTGAAGTTTTACTCTGAACTAGATCCTAATGATGAAATGTACACATTTGATATCAATTTTTTAACTCTCTCTCTGTGTGGATTCGATGACGTCACGCTTGCTGACCTTAAACTTGAGTGCCAACCACCTGTGTACATTCTATTTGAATATCCAGACGTGGTTCTGTATAAACGTTTCTTGTTTGCATTCAATGATATTAAACTTACAGCTTCATTTATTGAACACATTTCACAATACACTGAAGAAAGTGATACATTCAAGAGTACATTGGAAGCCATGTTGTACAATTTGACCAACAATTCCCTGTATGTTTACTCTCCAAACAATTATCAACTGACAAACAAAGGCGTCATCGTCTGTGAACAATTTGATGCCAGTAAAAACGTCATGGATTTAATGGATACAATTTTAATGGGAACACACTTAACTGAAATTTTCAGCTCAACAGTACAAAATGTATCCATTTCTTGTTTGCTTGAAGTTTTTTTAATGTGGACAATTTTGATATTCAAGGACCTCTTAAGTAATCTATGTCTTTAATGAAAAAAAATAAATAAATAACCCTTTTAAATGTAAAACAATATTTAATCAAGACTTAATTATTGAAGATACGTAATTAAACAATATTTAATCAAGACTTAATTATTGAAAATACGTAATTAAAAAAGTGACCTCGTGATATATTGATACAAAATCTATGTAAGCATTTTGTAAATGAGTTTTCAACTACCGGTAATATTTTTAGATTCACAAAGCTATAAATCTAATGTCAAAAGCTGAGAATATATTTCAAGTCATATCGTTTAATCTTGCTGCTAAATAGAAAGTTGATATTGGAACGTTGTCTTTACAAGTAAGCTGTAAGAATACCTTAAAAATGTATAGTTTTGTGTGTGTGTGTGTATTTAGTGATTTTAATTTACATAACTTTCATCACCTTTGTCTTTGTGTGTGCAACCGTGTGGGTGTTCCGATGAGTTACTGTTCCACACCTACCATGTGTAAGCCCATGCAGCTGTAACCGTGTGGGTGTCCAGATGAGTTAGTGTTCCACACCTACCATGTGTAAGCCCATGCAGCTGTTTATACCCGCACCAAGGGATTAAACGCTTCTGGTCGCAAGCTGTGGTGAATTTTTACTTTCTTTATGTGTCACCTGCTGTAGAGAACGGAGATATGATGTGTGGAGATCGGGAATTTGTTGTGTGGAGATCGGGCATTTGTTGTGTGGAGATCGGGCATTTGTTGTGTGGAGATCGGGAATTTGTTGTGTGGAGATCGGGCATTTGTTGTGTGGAGATCGGGAATTTGTTGTGTGGAGATCGGGCATTTGTTGTGTGGAGATCGGACATTTGTTGTGTGGAGATCGGGCATCTGTTGTGTAGAGATCAGGCATCTGCTGTGTGGAGATCGGGCATTTGTTGTGTGGAGATCGGTCATCTGTTGTGTGGAGATCAGGCATTTGTTGTTGTGTGGAGATCGGGCATCAGTTGTGTAGAGATCGGACATCTGTTGTGTGCAGATCAGGCATTTGTTGTTGTGTGGAGATGGGGCATCTGTTGTGTTGAGATCAGGCATTTGTTGTTGTGTGGAGATCGGACATCTGTTGTGTGGAGATCAGGCATCTGTTGTTGTGTGGAGATGGGGCATCTGTTGTGTTGAGATCAGGCATTTGTTTTTGTGAAGAGATCGGACATCTGTTGTGTGGAGATCAGGCATCTGTTGTTGTGTGGAGATTGGGCATCTGTTGTGTTGAGATCAGGCATTTGTTGTTGTGTAGAGATCGGACATCTGTTGTGTTGAGATCAGGCATTTGTTGTTGTGTAGAGATCGGACATCTATTGTGTTGAGATCAGGAATCTGTTGTTGTGTAGAGATTGGGCATCGGTTGTGTGGAGATCAGACATCTGTTGTTGTGTGGAGATCGGGCATCTGTTGTGTTGAGATCAGGCATTTGTTGTTGTGTAGAGATCGGACATCTGTTGTGTTGAGATCAGGAATCTGTTGTTGTGTAGAGATTGGGCATCGGTTGTGTTGAGATCAGGAATTTGTTGTTGTGTAGAGATCGGACATCTGTTGTGTTGAGATCAGGCATCTGTTGTTGTGTAGAGATCGGACATCTGTTGTGTTGAGATCAGGAATCTGTTGTTGTGTAGAGATTGGGCATCGGTTGTGTGGAGATCAGACATCTGTTGTTGTGTGGAGATCGGGCATCTGTTGTGTTGAGATCAGGCATTTGTTGTTGTGTAGAGATTGGGCATCGGTTGTGTGGAGATCAGACATCTGTTGTTGTGTGGAGATCGGGCATCTGTTTTATTTTTAAAAAAATGAATTCCTTTAAAGAAAAATCTGGCAATAGCTTTATCCTTTTTTCAGAGACAGTCTTCAAGGGAACTTTCAATCATCGTTCATATGAGAAAGACGGATAACAAAACAAGTCGTGGAGTACACCAAATATTTAATTACTACATTTATAAAGATACGCTGCGTTTTATAACTTGTGACGGCGGCATATTTAACATCCAATAGGTATTATTATTATTATTATTATTGAAAAAAAACCCACACCATTGATGTCTTAAGTACAAAACTATCCGTGCCACTCATAACTCTATAATTTCAATTAATTCTATTTTTACTAATGAATGTTTGCCGTTGAAGGCTTCTTGCCGATACGTTCTTTGTTTTGTTACTTTTTTTCTACAGGTTTTCCCATACTATGTTTCGCTCATTTCCTATAATTCTATGTCAGGAATTAAATACTCTACAATGCCCGTTTCACTTTGCTCAGTACTGTACTATTATATCCTCCACTTATAGATATGGTTTCCCTTCTCAGCACTTGGTCTAGATGTTTGTAACCTGTGCAAATGTTCAGTAAAAAACACCTTTGACGCCATATCTTGTTAAATTTTTTATTCTCCCCCCTCCCCCTGTGATTATCATGCATTGTGGTAAAAAACAATACATTAAAGTCATTTGCTACAAGCAAACAATATTGTTTGGGTCTTCTCTGATGTACTATGGTAGACGATTATGAGCACGCGTAGTCAGCCTCTTAATGATGAGTCAGTTCCACCGTAGTCAGCCTCGTTATGGTAATTTAGAGCCACCGTAGTCTTGTTATGATTATTTATTGCCACCGCAGTCAGCCTCGTTATGGTGAGTTAGTGCCACCGTAGTCAGCCTCGTTATGGTGAGTTAGTGCCACCGTAGTCAGCCTCGTTATGATGAGTTAGTGCCACCGTAGTCAGCCTCGTTATGGTGATTAAGTGCCACCGTAGTCAGCCTCGTTATGATGAGTTAGTGCCTACCGTAGTCAGCCTCGTTATGATGAGTTAGTGCCACCGTAGTCAGCCTCGTTATGATGAGTTAGTGCCACCGTAGTCAGCCTCGTTATGGTGATTAAGTGCCACCGTAGTCAGCCTCGTTAACATGAGTTAGTGCCACCGTAGTCAGCCTCGCTATGGTGATTAAGTGCCACCGTAGTCAGCCTCGTTATTGATAATTTAATACTACCGTTGGTTCAATGTTGCCAGCATATTCCCGACACACTCTATTAATTCAATCTGACCTGACACACCCTATTAACTCCATCTCATCCAAAACATCATATCAAATCAATCTTACATGACACACCGTATTTAATCCATCTCACCCAAAACATCATATCAAATCAATCTTACATGACACACCGTATTTAATCCATCTCATCCAAAACATCATATCAAATCAATCTTACATGACACACCGTATTAACTCTGACACAGGTATTATTTAGACATACTACTGGCTAAAATGAAGATATGCATAGATCTGTTATTCTATATCAATGTACTTTATGCCGTGGATTAATTGTGAAGCACTAATCAGTATTATTATAAACGAACTGAAAAAAAAAACAACGTTTTTTTTAAAATCTATGCAACTGAAATTTTTGAGGGTTACCAGAAATTAATGCAAAACTAGTTAGTTTCGAAGGTTTCGAAGAGCAGCGTCTTCGAAATGAAATTTATTAAAATTAATTATTTGTTATTTTTGTCTTTTACAAATCCTTTAATAAAATGTTAAATTGAGCCATGTGGAGTGAGTATGACAAATTTGACCAAAAAAAAAAAATACGAGAGAGAAGAAGTAACGTACTTTATAAGAATCCCAATTAGTGCTTCACAGAAGGCTCGCAACCGCACGGGTGTGACGGGGGCTATAATGACCCAGTGTTACCGGGGCTACTATGACCCAGTGTGACGGGGGCTATAATGACTTGATGAGACGGGGGCTATTATGACACAGTGTGACGGGGGCTAAAATGACTTGATGTGACGGAGCCTATAATGACCCGATGTGACGGGGGCTATAATGACTTGATGTGAAGGGAGGTATAATGACTTGATATGACGGGGGCTATAATGACTTGATGTGACGGGGGCTATAATGACTTAATAAGACAGGGGATATAATGACTTTATGTGACGGGGGCTATAATGGCTTTACGTGACGGGGACTATAATGACTTGATGTGAGGGGGGATATAATCACATATATGCTGCAGTCTTTTTTCCTTTCGATTCCATGCAGGGGACTACTATTGCTCTATGCCACTCTTTAAAACCGCGTCTTTCTTTCCACACGTTTCGAATTATGCTTTAAGCCACTTGGTCCGGATCTCTTGACATGTAGCGATGGATTCTGTGGTAATTTAATCTTCGCCCGCTGCCTTGTTCTTTGGACTGGCCCTTATCGTATCTATTACCTCTTCTTCGATGATAGAATGTTCTCAGCACGGGGTACTTGGGATTTAAGCTGCTTGCGGCAAGATTGTGCAACTCTATTAATTAATCCGCCCAAATCCGCCTGACTTTATTTGTTTATTAAGTCTTGCTTTGCAATTTGTATAGACGATATCAATGTGCAGGCATCTCATTTTTAGTTTTGTTATGTTAATAGAGCCGTCTTAAGGCATTGGAATTCTGGGCAGTTGCCGAGGGCCTCATGCCTCTAAAGACCCTTACGCTTCAAGGGGGCTTTACGCATCTAGGGTGCCTTAAGCTTCTATAGAGCCTTACTCATTTAGGGGGCCTTACGCTTCTATAGAGCCTTAATCATTTAGGAGGCCTTAAACTTCTATAGAGCCTTACTCATTTAGGGGGCTTGAAGCTTCTATAGAGCTGTACTCATTTAGATGCCTTACGTTTCTATAGAACCTTATTCATTTAGGGGGGCCTTAAGCTTCTATAGAGCCTTACTCATTTAAGGGCCTTAGGCTTTTAGAGAGCCTTGCGCATCTAGGTTCTCACGATTCCAGAGGGCGTCACGATTCCAGAGGCCGTCACGATTACAGAGGGCCACACGATTCCAGAGGGCCACACGATTCCAGAGGGCCTCACGATTCCAGAGGGCCTCACGATTACAGAGGACCTCACGATTCCAGAAGGCGTCACGATTCCAGAGGGCCTCACGATTCCAGAGGGCCTCACGATTCCAGAGGGCCTCACGATTCCAGAGGGCCTCACGATTCCAGAGGGCCTCACGATTCCAGAGGGCCTCACGATTCCAGAGGGCCTCACGATTCCCGAGGGCCTCGCGATTCCAGAGGGCCTCACGATTCAAGAGGGCCTCACGATTCCAGAGGGCCTCAAGATTCTAAGGGAATAAAATTACCCATATTACTAATGTATTGTAAAAAGAAATCTCTTTAGGCAATTTACCTTAAAACCACAAGCAGGTCCAGGGACACTAGCATTACTATTGTGGATCAAGATTACAATTATGCAAAACTAATCAAACGATTTTGAGAACTTCTGCTGAAACTCTAAATAATATTATCGGAAGTTTTATCATTTGCAAACTATTATTTTTCTAGGACTTTATGTTGTAATTCCATGTCCTAACAATAACTTTAGAGTTTGTTGCATTTATACTTTTAAAAAATGAAACCCAGACATATGTAAAATGTATGATGTGCAAGATTTGTATGATCTGTTTGACCCACATGCTCTTTATGATCTGTATGGTGTGTATGATCTGTATATTGTGTATTATGATTTGTATATTCTGTATTATGATCAGTATATTCTGTAAAATGATTTTGATCTGTATATTCTGTATAGTGAGTATGATCTGTATGATCTGTATCTATAAAAGCCATGGATTCTTGTGTGGATTACATCAAAGTTGTCGAAGACAATGACGCTTTGGTTCAACAGTAAAAATAAATATACAGGAATGCTTTGATATTTTATGAAAAGTTAAATATGTAAAATAATGAAGAAAAAATTGAAAATGTAAAAATTTAAAGTCATTTTGTTTTGATTAAAAATCAAATTTCGTTCATTGGTCTTTTGAATTCAACTTAAATGAAGCTTGATATCTTGTTCTTATATTTCTTTTAATGAAGCTTGAGGACGTTTGCTATCCTCAAAGTAAAATTACAACTCTGAGTTAAATAGAGTTTACAAAGTCAAGACTTTTAGCATACGTACGACTCAATTATAGAAAATAAATTAAGACTCACAATGCAGAATCACTTTTGTATTTAAATATTACATTTATAACAGAACACTTACATATAAAAGTACATTACATTCAAACCCAAACTAAAACCACTCACTGTAGAATGTAGCCCTTTTTTTCAAATAAGACCTAAGAGAGGTAAACAGTTTTACATGTGAAGTACAATTTGAAGTTTAAGAAACGAAGCGTACTTTTTAATAAATATAACATCTTGCCCGACCCAGATTAATCAAACCACGACTTCTCAAAGAATTGGCCAAAGAAATCGCTCCTTCATTGACAATCCTCTTCCAATCGTCGCTGTGCCAGCAGACTGGAGAACAGCGCATGTCACTCCAATCTACAAGAAAGGGAATCATTCCGACCCTTCCAACTATCGTCCGCTATCCCTCACCAGCGTGGTCTGCAAACTGTTGGAGCACATAATCGTAAGCACAGTCATGAAGCATCTTGAAAGCGAAAATATACTCAATGACTGTCAACATGGCTTTCGAGTCAACAGATCATGTGAGACCCAGCTCCTTGAATTTGTAGAAGACTTGATGACAAATCTGGAGAACCACAAGCAGACTGACGTGCTGGTGATGGACTTCGCAAAGGCATTTGACCGTGTGAATAATAGTTTGCTTCTACACAAACTCCAGAGATATGGGATCCAAGGCATCACTAAAACATGGATCTCTAGCTTCCTCAGCCACCAATGCCAAGCTGTAGTGGTTGACGGTACAAGCTACACCTTTGTCGATGTGAAGTCAGGGATCCCCCAGGGATCAGTTCTAGGCCCCTGTTTGTTCCTAGCATACATTAATGACCTACCCGAGAAACTGACTCCCAAGCAAGACTGTGGGGTTGGGATGGTGGGGTTGGGAGGGTGGGGTTTGGAGGGTGGGGTTGGGATGGTGGGGTTAGGAGGGTGGGGTTTGGAGGGTGGGGTTGGGAGGGGGGGGTAGGGGGGTGGGGGTTTGGAGGGGGGGGTGGGGGGGGGGGGGTGAGGAGGGTGGGGGGTGGGAGGGTGGGGTGGGGAGGGGGGG
>CAXITT010000185.1:1124306-1158149 GCA_964033795.1 Lymnaea stagnalis | reverse complement strand
TTATATATATATATATATATATATATATATACATATATATATACATAATATATGTATATACATATATATATTAAATGAGGCTTTTTTTTTTTTACAAAAATAGGATCTACAGAAATTTTTAATGTTTACGAAATAAAATATTTATTGTGTAAACTTTATTAAATCAAGAAAAGCTTAATGACGTCACCTTCAATCGGAGTGATGTATTCGTTGTCGTCATGGGAGACCTCTTTGCTGCTTGGCGCCTTCCTTTCTTGTGTCCTCGACCTATCGCTGGCGTGTTTTCTTCTCAAGAGACAGATGCAGACAAGGACGCAGGTGCAGATGAGAATGACCCCACACACAGCGTTTTACTCTTGACATCTGACAGTTTGGATACATTTTTTAAACTGCACTTTACATTTAAAAATCAACTTTCCTTTGGTGAAATGCTGAAAATGTTCTTTAATAAAAATAGAGAAAGAAGGAAACATGACAATAATTGTATCAATCCAAAAGGACAGCTGACCTTTAGTTATTGTTGAACCGGGTCCATCATTAGCAGACTCTAACATCGTCTGATAATGTCCAGCCTTTAACAACGTCTGATAATGTCCAGCCTTTAACATCGTCTGATAATGTCCAGCCTTTAACAACGTCTGATAACGTCCAGCCTTTAACAACGTCTGATAACGTCCAGCCTCTAACATCGTCTGATAACGTCCAGCCTTTAACATCGTCTGATAATGTCCAGCCTTTAACATCGTCTGATAATGTCCAGCCTTTAACAACGTCTGATAATGTCCAGCCTTTAACAACGTCTGATAACGTCCAGCCTCTAACATCGTCTGATAACGTCCAGCCTCTAACATCGTCTGATAATGTCCAGCCTTTAACATCGTCTGATAATGTCCAGCCTTTAACATCGTCTGATAATGTCCAGCCTTTAGCATCGTCTGATAATGTCCAGCCTTTAACAACGTCTGATAACGTCCAGCCTCTAACATCGTCTGATAACGTCCAGCCTTTAACATCGTCTGATAATGTCCAGCCTTTAACAACGTCTGATAATGTCCAGCCTTTAACATCGTCTGATAATGTCCAGCCTTTAACATCGTCTGATAACGTCCAGCCTCTAACATCGTCTGATAACGTCCATCCTCTAACATCGTCTGATAACGTCCAGCCTTTAACATCATCTGATAACGTCCATCCTCTAACATCGTCTGATAACGTCCAGCCTTTAACATCGTCTGATAACGTCCATCCTCTAACATCGTCTGATAACGTCCATCCTTTAAGTTTTCTGGTAATGTTCAGCCTCTAACGACTTCTGATTATGTCCAGCCTCTAACGACTTCTGATTATGTCCAGCCTCTAACGACTTCTGATTATGTCCAGCCTCTAACGACTTCTGATTATGTCCAGCCTCTAACGACTTCTGATATAGCCTCTAGTTGGATATTGAGAAACTAGATCGCTGTGTACCAAAAGACATATGATTTTATCTTCAAACATAAAATATACCATAAAAATATATATATAATTTTATTTATTACTATTTTCTTAAATAAAAAAAACTCTAATGACTTCGATATTTGATGTGGTTAGAAAACTTTTTGAAATAATATTTTAAATACTCATCCGATGGGGATGAATAATCAGTAAATAAAATAGTTTCAAACTATTAATATATTAATTCCAGAACGGACACTAAAAAAAAGCGCCATGTTAATTTATCAAATATCAGAATATAAATGGATTGCATTAAAGACAATTTTTGTTTCTTAAATGTAAAAACATCAGTACAAATCCGTTTTTTTTTTCGATTCCAAATAAACACGATGATTTTGCTTTATAATTGAATAAATTAACATTATGCTAAAAGGACGAGGATATCGAGAAGAAGTTGATAGCCTCTGACCATGACCTTTCATTGAGAATCGTGTTGTAATAATATTTTGTTTAGAGAGACCTAAGTAATTTTAGTGTGATCTTTTTTCACACTATTATGATACTAGAATAAATGACCCGATGTTATCAGGATAATAATGGTAGATCCTTTGCGACAATTTCTAACTGCTTTTGCAGGCCTGCACAACTCAGAATGTAGGGCGAGCCGTAATACGTTATGAAAAACTTATGCAGGCCAAAAGAAAATAGGACAGGACTTGTAGGGGCCAAAAGAAAATAGGACAGGACTTGTGCGGGTCAAAAGAAAATAGGACGTTGGGAACGCTATCAAGAAAATAATAAGATTAAAGAATATTTCGTTACTTCACGAGCCGCCAAAGTGGGTACTGGTGGGCCGCACGTGGCCCGCGGGCCGTATGTATGCAAGGCAAAAACTCATCACAATTCATAACTTTAAAAATGTAATGATATTTACGTTTCTAATATCATTAAGTTTTGAGAAGTATTTATCTGCTATATATTATAGGCTTACCCACTCCCGTTCACGTTCCTAAACTACTTTCCACCACCACCCCCCTTTTTTCTAAACATGACCTTAATTTACACCGTCTAAATTATCACTAATTATATCACTTTTGTCACTAAAGAAGCTAATTGAGGGACAATTACTATGTTAGAGAAATACTTTAGTTTTACCCCTGTTCGTGCCCGTGAATTACAATTTTTTTTTCTCAAAAAATTGTTTTAAAAAACTTGCCTTAAATTTACACCAAAAACTCTATATATGATATAAAATATTTTATATTATAGAAATTCGATATATATTGATATCTTCAACAAAAAATTAAACACATTTTTGCCTTTTTTAAAAAAAAAAATATATTATCAGAAAATCATAAAACAAAGAATTCTTTTATCTAAAGAAAAATCGCACAACCGTTTTTCACGTCTATAACAGATTTGAGGGTTGCTTTTTAAAAAATTAAAATGGTTAATCCCATAAAATACACATCTCTTTACTTTTTGCAAAGTAAAACAAAAATATATTTTGATATTTTGAAAGTAAATATTCACCAATCTCTATTTTTCAAAATTAATTTTGCAAGTGTGTAAAATTATTGGGTTTTGATATTCATGGGTGATACTTATATAAATGTACCCAAGATTTGTTAACGCCATTGACACGGCGACACGAATGGATACTTTTTGAGTTGTCTACTTTTGTCTACTGTGCTCTGCTCTTTGTTATATTTTCATTTCTACTGTTAGCTGAAGAAGGCTTTATGTCGAAACGTTCTTGTTTTTTGTCCTGTTCTCTTACTCAAGCTTCACACATACCTCGTTTTGGTATTTCATTCATTGATTTTCTTAATTGGTAAACATGTGTATATTTGTAAAAAGAGAATGCAACATCTCTTTTTTCACATTTGTAATACCAAAGGAGTTAACTATAATGTCATCCACGTAAAAATATACGCATATTATTTCCTACCTCCGACATGTATTTACCCAAGACCAGGCCTGCACAACTCAAAATGTAAGGTGGACCTTAACACATTATGACAGGACTTGTGCGCGCCAAAAGAATATAGGTCAGGGGGGAAGCTATTAAGAAAATAAAAGAATAAAGAGTTTTTCGTTACCTCGCGGTCCACAAAGTGGGTGCGGGCGGGCCACATGCGACCCGCGGGCCGTATGTTGTGCAGGCCTGCCCAAGACAATTATTTATTTATCAAAATCATTCCTTTATTTTGAGACGTATCTTGTGCTGCCTGGGGCAAAGAAACCAACCCCACCCCCCCACCCCAACCCAGATTTAAATAAATTTAGAAAAATCTTCCACCGGATTGTAGTCCCTCCCATACCCAAACTAAAACAATTTGCACTTCATATGGTTTGTTCTTTTTTGTTTTAGTTATAAGTGGATTAGTCAATGATATTTAACCATGGAGTTGCTCTGCACTGTTTGACTTATACCGCATTTTCTTATTACAATTATATTTAAAGGTTACTTTTTATTACGTTATAATTTTAATAAAAGTATATTTTTGAAATTAAAAAAGGCAAAACTTTTTAAATGTTAAAATATACACAGTTGAAATGTGTGTGTGTGTGTGTTTTATTACCAATTTAAAAAAGCAATCAATTGTATTTATTAATTTTACTTTTAAGAAGGGAAAATACATTATCAGTTTTCTCACGCATGGTTATTAAATTTAAAGAAACCGAAGAGTTTTGGCGACATAGGCTTTTGGCGCTATGACGTCATTTGCGTGATTATTTATAATAAATTAGTCTAATTAAAAATTTTATTTCGCAATATTAACAACGGTTTGGGTTTTCCAGATAAATGGAATTACGGTGTAATTCTTTGATCATGATTTTTTAATGTTTAAACTTTTTCATAACTTTTAAACACATATAAAATGCTTGAAATAGTTCCTTAGTTGATACTTTAAATGTATTTTTAATTTATAATAATAATACTTAAACGTTTACTAAAATAAAAGTGGATTTAAAATATTTTTTGCACATTTAAATTTATTCGATTTCAGTAAAATAATAGAAAATAAATATTATTGTTTTTAGGAATCCGAACGTCCTTAAATCATATCTCCCTTTTGGCGTTATGTCCCTCTAGCTCATTCTTATATATATGTGTGGGAGGGTCGCTAAAAACCCACTATTTTTGTAGGGTGGGAGGGTAGCAAATAGACCACTGTTATTGTAGGGGTGGGAGCGTAGCAAATTAATAGACCAGTATTGTTGTAGGGGTGGGAGCATAGCATATAGACCACTATTGTTGTAGGGGTGGGAGCATAGCAAATAGCAACCTCTAACTTAGTCTGATCATGTACAAGTTGTAGCGGCGACTGTTAATTTCCAGCCTTTATATTGACGCTGAGAGAAGTGGTCGCTGTAGACGTTAGCGAAAGCTACACACATAGACACATACGTACACAGACACACACAAAAGCACCGAACCTTGACTGTCTCAGACGATGTGTGCATCTATTCTGAAATAAAATCGAACACAAAGAGGGCGAAAATTCCCCACTCACCCTTATATTTTTAAACTGAAAAAAACCCTTCCTGGTTCCGTAAGGCAGTAGATGGGAGAAAAGTTTTGTTAACACTGCCCCAGCACCAGAAAGAACCAGCACTTCTGAGACTGTTTACATGTCCGGTATACAAATTATGTATACTGATGGTACGGAGTTCCCTTAAAAAAAAAATAATCATGTGCTTACGTTACGCTACTGAATCCCTAAATGCTTCCATAGTTACAATCCATGGCCAAGATCTCCACTTTTAAATGAAAAGTAACAGAAAGACATACTTTACAAAAGATGGCAAGACGTTCAAGGACGTCACCACCGAATGGAGCCAGATCTTTGGAGATTCACGTGTAAGAGACGTGCTTTTGAAAAAATATCAAAGATAAGACAAGAAACGAGTGTAACACACGGTAAGGCTGTAGCTGGACGGATCTCAAACTAATTAGTTGTTTTATTTTAAAGCAGACGGACCGTTCTGGCATGTTGTCGGTCATGTCATTTTCAATGCATGTATATTTTTTGCTTTATCGGCATTTTGTGATACACCTTTATCGATCACATTAAACTGATAAGGGGAGGAGGGTCGAGCGCTTCCCCTCCTTGGGAGAGAGAGGGTCAAGTACCCCTCCCCACTTGGAGGGAAAAAAATAATTTTAAAACAACATCGAAATTGACAAATTATTTATTTAAAAAAAAAAAAGAGTAGTAAAGGATTCCGTTAACCGATAATAATTAGAAACATAGTGGAAGCAATGAAAATTTTATGGACCTAAATGCTTGATCTGGTTCAAATGAGGCCTATGTGTGATCACGTCACTCCACGACTTCATTCACTTCATTGACTCAATATACGGGCACGCATTGATTACAAGCTGTCTGTTCTCTGCCACGACATTTTCTCTGATTACCGCCGACACGCGTATTGATTCCGTTCTCTGAACACGCGCTAAAACATATGGGGAACGATCTTTCTCTTTCTGTGCCCCAAAACGGAGGGATTCTCCTCCTGTTGCACATCCGCAATATAACGACCATCCCAGCCTTCAAAACTGCCCTCAAGACCCATCTCTTCAAACTGTACTATACCGACTCATTCCGCCCCCCCCCTACTGTCTACCTGATACAACAATGCTCGATGCTGCTAGGTGCTGTACATGGCTAGACAGGGGTAGAATAGTGCTTGGGTGGGGGGGGGGAGGTCAAGCGTTTTACCATTTAAAAAAATAAATAAAATTTATCATTCTGCAATTGCCAATTTTTATGTGAAGCGCATTGAGCCTAGCCCTAGGTTAGGGTACTGCGCTATGTAAACCACCTTAACATATATATATATATATATATATATATATATATATATATATAGAGAGAGAGAGAGAGAGAGAGAGAGAGAGAGAGAGAGAGAGAGAGATATATATATATATATATTATATAAATATATATTTATATAAAAAACAAAAAAATATATATATATATATATATATATATATATATATATATATAGAGAGAGAGAGAGAGAGAGAGAGAGAGAGAGAGAGAGAGAAAGAGATAAATATATATATATATTATATAAATGTATATTTTTAAAAATTATTATTATTATTGCAATGTCTTAATTAGGCTACATTCCCAGTTTAAACTTTAATTATACTAAAAATTTCCAGCTTAACGCGAAGCACATACGAAGTAAAACTCTTTGACATCGCTTTGCTATGTATCCAAATTTGACTATATTAAATTTTAGTGTGATTTTTTTTTCCGCAAAATAAGATGACATTTTAGATTATGGTAGGTTGCTAATTAAAGAATGTCATCATGCTTTAAAAATATTGTTATTATATATATTTTTTTTACTATTCATATACAAAATATTAAAATGTAAAAATTGAATATTAACCTTTTCGACAAACCATTTCTTCCTTTTTTCGGCATCTTGGAAAAGTTGTAAACATTTTGGTAAGGTTATTACTATTCTTACATTTCGTAACGTCCAGATCTTTTTTGTATAGAGATATTACTTAAGAAATCAGTTATTAATGAAGTAATCTGAAGAAAGAAATTTTTTCAATAAAAATGTTACCATTTAGTGACAACGTAAAGTAAATTATTTGTACAAATACAATAAGGTCAAGTAAAAAATACAACATGCTCAAGTAACAAATACAAGAAGGCCAAGTAACAAATACAATAAGATCAAGTAACAAATACAACAAGGTCAATTAAGAAATACAACAAGGTCAAGAAAAATACAACAAGGTCAAGTAACAAATACAATAAGGTAAGAAACAAATACAACAAGGTCAATTAAGAAATACAACAAGGTCAATTAAGAAATACAACAAGGCCAAGTAACAAATACAATAAGGTCAAGTAACAAATACAACAAGGTCAATTAAGAAATACAACAAGGTCAAGAAAAATACAACAAGGTCAAGTAACAAATACAATAAGGTCAAGAAACAAATGGTCAAATAACAAATACAATAAGGTCAAGTAACAAATACAATAAGGTCAAGTAACAAATACAATAAGGTCAAGTAACAAATACAATAAGGTCAAGTAACAAATACAATAAGGTAAAGTAACAAATAAAATAATTTCAAGTAAAAAATGCAATGAGGCAAGTAACACGTAAATTCCTGTGCTCTCCAATTAATTGTAAATGGTGCCGAACTAAATTCAATTGTGTGCAATTTATAATTTTTTGTAAACAATTCAACAATTTGATATTGAAGGGCTTAATGAGCCACATCACCTGCCTCTTACCCCCTCCCCAACTTTCGTTTGGGACTCATCGACTCCCTGTATTTCTGCTTTCTCCCCCGCCCCCATGCTAATCAATGTGACACTACGGAGACACTAAGTAAGATGTGTCCTAAAGAATACCCTGGGACGTTCCACAACTGGAATAAATTCCCATTTTGTATAGCACTGAGTGACATAAGGCCTAATTGACGGGCTGACAGTTGCCCTGCCTACCCCCACCCCCACCCCGCCACAACTTCTGCAATTTTTCCTCCCTAGACCAAATTTTCTGAAAGAAAGACTGTATTCAGAAATCCGCCAAAATTCACACTTTCATTTATTTCCCATATCAACCAATCGGAATGACGGCTTCGCACCTTTTAATGTAAGGCGGGCCGTAAGACTTTATGAAAAATTTGTGCGGGCTGAAAGCAAATAGGACGGGGTAAAGCTATTTAGAAAATACTAATCAAAAAGAATTTTTCGTCACCTCGCGGGCCGCAAATTGGGTGCTGGCGGGCCGTTTGTTGTCCAGGGCTGACTCTAGGCAACGGTTCCCATTCTTTGTTAAGCACACCCTGGAGAGCCACTTGGGGATACACAAAATTGCGAGAAATGGAAACAAATTTGAAACCCCTTCCTTTAAGAGAAGATATATTTCACTATAAGTCTATTCACGGGAATTTTTTTTAATGAATTTATTTTATGCTAAGTCAGGGGGATGAAGTATCATTGGCCAATGGGATGTTATTTCATCTAAAATGTACTTAAATGGATGAATTTAAAATCATCACACATTTTAAAAAAAAATTTTTTATTTTTTTTTTTAAAGTCTTCGTTGTGTGACAGTGAAAGAAAAAGCAAGACGTGCATTGAACGAGAGGTGTAATATAATATACTCAGGACTGTCATATCTAACATTCTAAAGACTGCCATATCAAATATTCCAAGGAATGCCATAGCCAACATTCTAAGGAATGTCACATTTAGGAACGACCATTTCAAAAATTTGAAATCGAAACGAAATTTTCTTTTTTGACTGTAAATACATTGGTGTCAGAAGATACCGATCCTTTGAAATCATCGTGATCATGGTGTGATAATGATATGACAGACGGGTAATAACTATTTATCGAAGAAGATCTGTTTGTTAAAGATTTGAAGACAGACAAGCCATTCCTGCGGTATTGGAAATGCGTAACTCAGCGGCTGTTAACTCGTCATGGGTTGCAAGATTTTCAGTTTTGACAACTCCACCAGGGCACCGAAAAGCCCGGTTTCGGATCTGGTTACAGTACTGATAGCTCAACATAATGGAATATTCACGATGCTTTTTTAAATTCTTTCTCTAGCTTTGCTTTTGTTTGTGTGTTTGTGTGGCAAGGTGACCCACTTTGGCCAATCCTATCAAACTGAAAATTAACACATACACTCAATGCCAATAAAAACACGTTCTCTCAAATTTTCAGCCCCCCGTTTTGACCCCAACGCCCAAAAATCATTTGAACGTTACCAGATGACACTGATTTTACGCATAAAATTCCGCCTTCGCTAAATTAGATTTTAGCACATATCGCAAGAGCATTTGGTGCGTAATGTTTTTTTTTATGTTTGACAAAAATAGATTATGGAATCAATATGGTGTTACGCACTGACTTGTATTGGGAGAAATTAATCTCCTATTTTAATTTTAATTGGCTCGTTGTAAACAGTGCCTAACAAAGGACGATACCATAGAATCAAAAATATTAAAGATACGACCCAAAACAGTTTCTAGTTACAATTAATAAGATTTATTATGTCTTAAGATAATTACAAAAGAAAAGAACATATAATTACAATCTTCAACTTACAGTATGGTAGATCTTGTACCGGTACACAGTTAACACAGAATAATGTGCCAATAAATAATGCGAAATAAACACATTTGAGCACACCAATACACAAAGAATAAAACACGCCTCGTAATGTTAAGAAAATCTATCTGAATCTCCGTCCCTCGTCCGTGCCTGTCAATCCCTTATATAGGTGGGTCTACCGACGCCTAAGCCCTGCCTTCGACAAGCTACATGGCATTTCTAGAACAATCAGATTCATTCTACAAAACACTACTTGGAACAGATTAATTATTTTTAGTAGTTGGCGGCATAAACAAGAATACATCAAAAGCCCAAGCCACACCCCTTTGTGAACACAGCGTCTCATGCGGGGTCAATCAGAGGGCACGTACGAGAAATATTATGTAAACAAGCTCTCTATAACAATGGTGTGTAAAAGTTGGTGGGACATTTAAATATTAACATAATTCAGGGGGCGTGAAAAAAAATGCGTCTGCGGGCCTTGGCGGGGAGCACTAATTAGGATTCTTATAAAGTGTGTTAGCTGTATCCATGTTTTGTCAAATTTCAACCCCACCCCCAAATCCCATTGATCGATATTACATTTGATAAAGGATTAACACGATACATTTTTTTAAAGAGTTCTTTAAGTAAATCCTTTATATTAGCTGTGCTTCTGTTCGCGTTTCTTTCTTTGTTTCTTTGTTTCTTTCTTTTTTCTTTCTTTGTGGCGTTGACATTCCGAAGGCCAGTTGACCCACTTCCAGAAACCATATCGAGCTGAAACTTGGCACGTAGCCTGGTTGCCGATGAAAGCACATCCTAATAATTTTTCAGCCCACTACAAATCTTTTTGTTTTATACTTTTCACTGAGAAAGGCATCGTGCAAATATTTTTTTTAATTTGACAGCATCCTTTTTTATCGATTTTTCCTTGTTCGACATATTTCCTGACCTTGATCGCAGTCTCGCTGTATGTGTTGTTATACCCGCAGTGACGCTCTTGTTAAATGTGATTTCTACTGACCGGTAACACTTCTTTTTATTATTATGGTCTTTAAGATAAATCGTTTTTTTTTAAGAAACTGTCACGAAGCTACAACACCTTACACATTTTGTAAGAACAAGTGTCCTTTTTATGAGTTAACAAATGTAACCCGAATTTTTTTTTTGACTGAAGAAGTTTTATTAAAATTATTGTGGAATTCACATTACAACATACATAAACAGAAATAACACAGTAGCCCTGTGACAAAGAATTCTCGAGCGTTTTGACTGGTCAACTTGGCACATGGATACCTTTGCCTATTTATGTGAAGGTTCCTTGCTTGACATATCCTTCTCAAATTCGGAAAAAAACGGTTTGATCAAGCACCATGCCCATGTACCACCATGCCCTTCTAGTCAAACGCCCCTGTAGCACCACGCCCCTGTAGCACCACGCCCCTGTAGCACCACGCCCCTGTAGCACCACGCCCCTGTAGCACCACGCCCCTGTAGCACCACGCCCCTGTCGCACCACGCCCCTGTCGCACCTTAGCACCACGCCCCTGTAGCACCACGCCCCTGTAGCACCACGCCCCTGTAGCACCACGCCCCTGTAGCACCACGCCCCTGTAGCACCACGCCCCTGTAGCACCACGCCCATGTAGCACCACGCCCTTTTAGCACCATTACCCTTTAGAACCACACCCCTGTAGCACCACGCTCTTGTAGCACCATTACCCTTCAGAACGACACCCCTGTAACACCACGCCCCTGTAGCACCACGCCCCTGTAGCACCACGCCCCTGTAGCACCACGCCCATGTAGCACCACGCCCTTTTAGCTCCATTACCCTTTAGAACCACACCCCTGTAGCACCACGCTCTTGTAGCACCATTACCCTTCAGAACGACACCCCTGTAACACCACGCCCCTGTAGCACCACAACCCCGTATCATCACGCCCCCACCCCCCGTAGCACCACGCCCCTGTAGCGAGGTTAGTGTGACGGCAAAAGCATTGCCTTCCTCATCTTCAATGATTCTCATTTGTAGAAAATTTTACTGGCAGTCCACTCTCACCTTTCCATTGAGACAGTACACTTACAGAACAGCGAAATTTCTGAACAGCGTATTTCTGTAAATAAGTGCCGTCTTATTCAATCTTTCTCGGAAATTGTCCTGCCGCCTTTTTGTATACTGAGGCTGCCTTCACGACTGGTTACGTATGTAAGAAAATAGTACTCACACCCTGCGTCCAGAGACTCATTTCCACCAACAACTTCCCACCTCAACGTCCTTGACAATCCCGGGGGACACGTGGCGACTTGAGCTTTGCACCCGTTGTCAAGCGCACGTACGCGTTTCAACTTGTGTCTGTGCCAACATGGTTACTATCTGAGCAAACTGTACACAATGTTTAGCCAAACATGAAATATTTATATTTTTAAAAAAGTTTTTATAACGATAATTCGTAACGGAGCAAATTTTATTCATTTACCTCATGTCTTCTCTAGGCATCATTTGACCACGTAACAACCATAAGCCACTATGGCCGTTCAAAAATAAAAACAAAATCTTTAACGCATTCAGACAATTATCGCTATATAAATCTAAAGATATGTTGGTATAAATAGTTTAATGTTAGTCGTGTATGGAAATCCTTTCAGTTTACATGACTTTTAGGAAAACGAACCTCAAATATTGTCATTGAAATAACCTGTAGGACACTGAACTAAAATGACCACACTGAGAAGACCGAAAAATGACCTTCTATTTACCGAACCCCGAAATGAAGACATTTAAATCACTTGTTGTACACTGAACTCAAATAATGTTATTGAAAATGAAGACTAAAAAGACGTCGAGTAAAACAGAAAAAGAGCAATGATTCAACGTCGAACTGAACGATTTAGTTAAGGATGAATCCACCATGTCCATAATGTAGGTGGCGTTACTGGCATCGAACTGGGCCACAGACCAGGACGCCCTTATTTGTGAGTTGATAATTGTGCGGAGGGTAAACATACAAGGATTGTCTGGTTCTGCGCTTGGTAAAATTGCGTGTACCTCCTTACAGGAATAATTGATGATTTCAATAAACGATTCGATATTTGTGATGTTATTGAAGTGCATCAAACAGTGAGGATTTTTAAATTGTCTGACTGTTTCTTTTTCTGTTATACTATACTGACATCTTTCACAAAGCATGGAGTTAGTGGAAACATTGGACGCAACTTTTTGAAAGGCTTGAAATCCAAGAATAGTTTGTATTTGTCCATGAGCTTTACCTTGAGAAAAGCTGATATTCTCAGAAACAACTGATTTTGAGATATTAGCAGTTAACTGCAAGCACGGACGAAACGGTTTGGTATCGGTGAGAGGATACAAATTTGAAAACTCACATTCCTTACGGTTTAATAGTCCGCGAATATTCAAATATATTTTGTCTGTACTTAGGCGTACACTAGCCTTGCATCTTACAGCCTGTGACCAAGGAAGAAGATTTGTTGGAGATACACCATTACAGATGGCACAATATATGTTGTAGTAAGCAGCGTGGTCCGAGTACCAGTGGATCTTGTCGTTTGGTTTTTTGTGAAGGATTGGCTGAGTCCTCTCACATCGTTTTACGATATCTTCTTTTGACATGACCTGAAAATCGTTTAGAAGTTTTTATTTTTGACTTGTTAATGGTAGAGAACAAACTTTGAAATTCTTTCTTGAAGTCCTCGCTAGCTCCACACTTGGTTACGAATAAAGTTGGTTGTGAAAAGGGATTTGAATGACATGTTAACAACGGTGTCCAATGGAGTCCTCGCTAGCTCCACACTTGGTTACGAATAAAGTTGGTTGTGAAAAGGGATTTGAATGACATGCTAACAACGGTGTCCAATGCAGTCGACTGTGAAACTCGAGGACTTGAGAGAAATTCGTGTATCTGGATAAAATGGCCATGAGAATGGTGGCGACAGAGCTGTCAATGGTAACGTTAAGACATCGGCTGTAGTAGTCAGGACAGCAGTCACCGTGGACAAAGCACAGGTCATCACACATGCACTGGATTAATTCTGGACTTGAGAATTGTAAAATATGGCATCTCCCCTGACACGTGTGTAACATACCTGTAGGACAAATTGGTAAGCCGCTGACGAGTGGTTCAGTTTGCAAAACATTGTGATCAGTGACTAGTAGCATTCTCATGTAAAATAGCGTTGCTACTTTTTTAATGCGCCTTTATGAGATTCCAGACTTTATAGATTAAATTAAGTTCTAAAAAAATGTACGGCCATGAGAATGGTGGCGACAGAGCTGTCAATGGTAACGTTAAGACATCGGCTGTAGTAGTCAGCACAGCAGTCACCGTGGACAAAGCACAGGTCATCACACATGCACTGTTTAAAACCTTTGTCCAATGGTGACAGTGAAGTGTGGCATCGACCCTGACAATTGTTTGACTTGGGACATGTCGGTAGGTCGATTTCGAATGGTTCAAATTTTAAGATGGTCTGATTAACGACAACGGACATTTTTGTGTATATATGACCACACTAATTTACTTTAAAATTAAAAATAGATTAAGAAAATATTATGTTATCTTTAAACTCTATTTAAATATTAATGTTCCTTTTTTTCAAAAAAAAAAATCTGTTAACATTCACTTTCACTCTTGCAATTAATGACTAATGTTCTGAAAAAGTTTGACTATTTTAAAAAATTCGGAACAAGAGTCAAGCGTGAACATTAGGCGCGCGCGCACTTCTGCCTGTGTCATCGTTTGAACCATCAGAGTTAATGTCCTTAATTTAAAACAAGAATCTAGTTTTCGCATCCTTCAACATACCGGTATTTATTTTTCTAAACGTTGTAAGAAGCGTGGAATTTCATTTCCTAAAGAATCGTCTTCTGGGGTTTGTGTCTGATTTTATACACCAGGTGAGTTTTGATCAACTATAGTCAGACAACTAACATAGCAATTAAACATAAACACTAAAAATACGACAAAAAATATTGATATTCATTACAAATGTCAACAATTTTATAAAGTTGCGGTCCTGGGACGGACTCTGGTAAATGTTAGATTTCTCGGGTATCAGAGAGTCGGATACTGATAAAGGTAGGCGTCTTTTGTGTCAATCATCTCCATTCCTGTTTGAAAAAAGTCTTTGTCTGGTTCAGTACATTTTCTCTTATTAATGGACTAGTGAGCCTGGTTTGTCCACACGTATCACTGGACAGAAAGAGGATCTTCCATATTGGCTTTTCTTTTTGTACTATTGCACGTTTAAAAAAAAAATTGTTTTAAGTCTTTGTACTATATGGAAAGAAAATATGTTTTTGAAACATAATCAGACAGGGAGATTTAGTAGAATTGCCAGGAGGGAAGTTCCTGGCGCGCTTCCACACGATCTGGCGCTTCGGCCATGGCCCGTGTGGGGGGGAGTCCCGGGGGGGGGGTATTATGAGTGCAAACTCGACGACCCACCGACACCATCTCGAAAGTGACGTTATTAGTAGAATTACTAAGATTGCCATATCCAATATTTTTAAATATTTAAACTTTTAACAGCTCTCATTTCAAATGTCATATGCGACCGAAGCATTCAAAGTTTTACAATCTGAATATAAAAATCACAACAAACTTATTAAATAGTGAAAAAAAAGTGTAAAATTATTTTCGTTTTACAATTTATCCAAATTTATACCCCCCCCCCCCCCAAAAAAAAAAAAAATATACTCGTTTATCGTGAATTAATAACAAGTATATTTATTACTTTTCGTTGCCACTTGTGTCTTTCCACATTCTTTGCCACTTGTGTCTTTCCACATTCTTTGCCACTTGTGTCTTTCCACATCTTTTGCTACTTGTGTCTTTCCACATTCGTTGCCACTTGTGTCTTTCCACATCTTTGCCACTGGTGTCTTTCCACATTCTTTGCCACTTGTGTCTTTACACATATTTTGCCACTTGTGTCTTTCCACATCGTTTTGCCACTTGTTTCTTTCCACATCTTTTTGCCACTTGTGTCTTTCCACATCTTTTGCCACTTGTGTCCTTACACATCTTTTGCCACTTGTGTCTTTCCACATCTTTTGCCACTTGTGTCCTTACACATCTTTTGACACTTGTATCCTTACATATCTTTTGCCGCTTGTGTCTTTCAATATCTTTTACCACTTTTGCAATTTTATATATTTTAACATTTGTGTCCTTCCACATCTTTTGCCACTTGTGTCCTTCCACATCTTTTGCCACTTGTGTCCGTCCACATATTTTCCCTCTGTATAAAGGTGAAAATTACCTGAAAGTAAAGTATCCAGAAAAATTCACATGCCGCCCCCATGACCAGGTTATACATTCACACATTTTAACACTGTGCGGTGGGGAAAATGGTTCCATGTGATCGTTTATTGTTTCGTATCTATCGAAATGCAAACATCAGGTGATTCGTTTAAGAAATACCTAATGTTTAATTGTAACCGAATGAAGTTGCTTGAATTTCCGTTAAAATGTTTAGGGCACACCACAAAATATGAATTCTTTGTGTGTTGAGAAATCTCTTATATTAAAAGCCCAACTGACACAATGATCACGAGATCTCAGGAACAACACGCCCTATAAAGTTAAAATAGTGCGTGGTGATAGCTCTTATACTCTAAGAGTACGCTGACACGTTTGTTCAACTGCAGCCAATTATTTTCTTACCAAGGCATTTATATTAGTTGTTTAAAAAAAAAAAAAGACAAATTATTTTTAGATTAAGGCAAATTATCACAGACTTCAAGGCTCGTTCAGCACTCCACGCTACATCCACATTTAATACAATACTTCACCGTACATCGACATTCATACAACACTTGCTTTGTACATAAACTTTCAACCAACACTTGCATTGTACGTCAACAAAAGTTCTACTGTACATAGAAACTCATTCAACACCTCTTACCGTACATAGACAACGACGATCCACTGACTTCACCTGCTCAACTAGGAGCCAAAGCCTGTCTCAACTTGGCGCAAAAGCCTGGCTCAACTGGGAGCCAAGGCCTGTCTCAACTGGGAGCAAAAGCCTGGCTCAAATGGGAGCCGATGCCTGGCTCAACTGGGAGCCAAGGTCTGGCTCAATTGGTAGCAAAAGCCTTGCTCAAATGGGAGCCGAAGCCTGGCTCAACTGGGAGCCGAAGCCTGGCTCAGCTGTGAGCAAAAGCCTGGCTCAACTGGGAGCAAAAGCCTGGCTCAACTGGGAGCCAAAGCCTGGCGCAATTGGGAGCAAAAGCCTGGCTCAACTAGGAGCCAGATCACTATACGATATATTTAAAAAAAATAATGCGTTCAAAAAGAAATTTGATAGACAATTTTAACGTTTGAACTGAACAAGGACGCTACCGAAATTCTGTTCAATTTCTGATGATCAATTTTCCGTTGACGGAATTTTTTTTCTATCAAATTTCCGGATTCGCTACAGCAACAAGTCCTGACCGAGCTACAGCGACCCCTGGTGAAAAATGGCAAGAAGTAGGTAAAGCCTCATGCGAACCAAGCACTGTCTGACCAGAAGCTCTCAAACTACACACGACTCACTTAGGGATCCTTACTGCCGACTCTGTAACCTGACCGCTTAAACCTAATCGCAGAGTAGCTTCGATAGAGAAGGTGGATTTGACAGGTCAGGCCCGGAAACCTGTGTTACTCGTTAAATCTATTGTGACGCTTACTTCACGAGGCTGGCCTCCGTGATGTTCTGGCCCAGGTTGTTAGAGTTCAACCTTACATGGGAATTTCAACGGCTCCATAGTTCTAGAAATATATAGTGTTTCGTTATTTTAAGTAGTATGATGAGGATTTGGATGTCATGCGCAGAGCGAGAGCGAGAGAGAAAAGGGAGTGGGGGTGGGGGTGGGGGTGGGGGAGTTGGGAAGATTCTCAAATGGCGAATATGCTCTTGCGTCGTACCTAGCATTGGGCTAAGATTATATCACATCTGATCGGAACAGCTACCTTGCATCTGTTTGGACTATAAGGTGTATGAAGTATATGATTGTCTTGACAGTTATTTTATTCCAATTTGGATACCCGTTTTATATCGTGAAGCTTCAATGTGAATTTAACGTAGATGGTGATGAAGAGATACGCTGCACTGCCCCGTGTGCTTTATTAGCAGTTCTTTATATTCATAGTGAGTAAAGTTTTGGACCGTAATCCAAGCCCCAACAGTAACACTGGTTTCACGTCAGTTATGAGTAGCACAAGAGCGGTGTGACAAGAAAGAAGCATCGGATTGGGGACGAGGGTGAAAGAAAAAAAAAAATGATCAGGGAGAAAACAATTAAAAGACGCCATAAAAATCGTCTAACATTCCAAAATTTATTTTTGAAAACAAAAATTATGTAAAAAATGAATGCTGGTTTTTAAAAAAAATGTCAAATTGTACAAACCAAATGAAAGTAATATTTCGTTGCATGCCCTACAGGGAGGCCTCATTGCTTTACAAATCCTACCTTTGAGCTGACCGCTTTGAAAGCATCCGTAAATTAATACGGAACCAATTTGTACGAAAGAATGTTATTTGAACGGAAGTTTCTTCGATAGAACAAAAAATTCAAATAAAATTTATTAACTTTAAATTTTCCCCCCAAAATAGCTCACGCGTTTCTTTTAAAATTATCTTTTTTTTTTTTTTTTTTTTAAAATTAAAAAAAAAAAAAAAAAAAAAATAAACAAAAAAAATTAATTTAAAAAAAATTGGTTTATCATAAAAATCCAATAAAAAAAAAAAAAAAATATAAAAAAAAATTTATATAAAATTTTAAAAAAAAAAAAAAAAAAAAAATCGTTTGCAGTGACAGTTCTTGAATGACGTCAGGTTTAGAATGAAGGAATCGTGGGTGCTCGTTTCTGTGGCGCGTGTGGCTTGGGGTTCTTCGCGGAAGTCGGTCCGACGTTCGTAGTTGGATGGCCATGACCTCGCTGGTCCCTGACACATTCTTGGAGAAAGTCGGTGTTCTTCGGTCCGGCTATTATATTCACTGGGGAAAATAGAAATATGAAAGTATTTGAGACAAACAAAATGATTCATCCCGCAGTGCGTGATCTTCAAAGTTTATATCTAGAATTAAATCAACGTGTTCATTGCTTCTGGTGTTTAAAGGTTTAAAGATATTCAAACTGTTGAAAATGTGAGGGTTTTTTTGTTGTTGAGTTTTTGAAAACTAATTTTACAGGCTATTTTAAGAATAGAATCACTAGTCTATCTAAATTTTTATCCAAAAGACTTCAAACACTTCACCACATTAGGAACTCATTATTCTTTCTATTTCTACAGGTTGCTGTTAAAGGAAGGTACCATCAAGGGGAGTTATGTAGCCGTCCTGATGATTTGGGGTCAGTTGGGTGTCAGCATCCTCCCTCAGTTTCGTCCTTGACCTCTTCCCGTCACGTTTCCGTTTCACCAGGCAGATAACGACGAGGGTAACAATAACAAGGAGAGCAGCGCCACCACCAGCACCAACACCTATGGCTACATCTACGTCTGGCTGTTCTGGAAGTTGAAATATGGAATGGTTTTAAACAGTTTTACAAGAACGTTTTCCCCAAAAATTGAGGGAAAGAAACAACTTACCATGAAATGGCTTGTAATATTGTCTCGTAGTTTGGAAAATGTCCTCGAATGCTGCTATTTTTTACGATCACATGCCACTTAAAAAGATATTTGTCGAACACGATAAAATGAATGTCACAAAGCATTGTTAGACTTACTTTCGAATATTCTCGTTGTTATGGATTTCTCCTCTTTGATAACTTGTATTTTGACTTGAAATTCTCCAGCTTCATTCACGATACCCAGGATGTAGGTTGTAGTACCCTTGGTATTGGCGTCATAGATAGACACATTGACTAAGCCGAATGGTGGAGTCAAGTGGAGGTAGGTAATCGAATAGTTATCTTGTTCTACGTCGTGCGTGGAGTCCCTAGTTTCTATTTTTAGATAAAAACTTTGTGGTGCCGGGAAGCCGTAAATCTCAATGGTGAACAGTGTGTTTTCATTGGTGAAGAAATGCAAAGTTTTAAATGCGTCAGACGAGAACCGAGGATTCTGGCGACCTATATTGATAGAAATAACTTTTTAACATTTTTGAGGTAAAAAATTAATATTGTTTCATCAATAAATAGGTGTAATTTAAAATGCAAAGTTAAAATAATTTCGAGGTCATGAATGAGTTGCCATCAAATTTAATATTCTTTGTAGAAATTTTAAAAGACCTTACGGAATTCAAGGTAAATGACATATTATACCTTACAGGATTGGGGTGGGGGTGGTATTTTTCTCTTTGTGGAGTGTGGCATGTCCGCCAAACAGTATTTTTTTTTCGTGGAATGAAGGGGGCAAAATTGTTGGCTCGCCATGGGCGGCGATAACCCTAGCTACGCCACTCCCTATACTGAATATAACGTGCTCATTTCACGAAGACATTAGCGTCAAAATTAATTGTAAAAAATCTTTATCTACAATGACATATATTTGAAACATTAATCTCGCGAGAGTGTATTGGTCATATGCACCTTGTTAAGAATAAACTTTAAGACCTGTTTGTGTGCAAGGCAGTAGCGTGGCGTCAAGTGGGCAAGTGCATTAGTTACACCATGGGTTTGCGATCCATAACGGCCCAGGAGAGCCTGAACATGCTTTTATAATAATAATAGCTAGATATAGCGCGCCAAACATTGGTGGCAGCAAGCAATGCGTGGACTTCCAACCATGCACTAAAGTCACCTGACAAAACATGAACTCAAGTAACGCACATTTCAGAATCCCAATGTTTCGCTACACGCCTGAAATATGGTCTCTTCTACCAAAGTGGCTTAATGAGTGATTTCATGGAACTACTCTGCTCGTCTTGTACTGGCCCTCCCTGTTTTCAACAGAGCCCCATAAGTTGCGATGGAACGCCCAGCGGATATAACGGGACACTTTGGAGGAGTCTGGTATTCCATCTAAGAGCAACGTGTAAAATGTATTAGGTTACAATAGCCCAGCCCTAACTCCCCCCGCTAAGAGCTAAGTGTAACACCTATCATGTTATACTAATCCAGCTCCTACTCTCATTCCCTCTAAGAGAAAATTGTAACACATATCATGTTATACTAATCCAGCTCCTACTCTCATTCCCTCTAAGAGCAAAGTGTAACACATATCACGTTACACTAACCCAGCTCTTGCTCTCTCTCCTCATTTCAATACTATCTCTTGTCATTGACTCAGAAGTTGTCTTCCTCTATGGATGTATACGTCTAGTGATATCGAACATATCACAATCCTTTGGCTGCAAGGTTATGGTAGACTCTATCTCCAAGATAATCAAAGTCCTCCCACAGACACAGCTCACCCAGACGTGACAATCCTATGTCTAGTATAAAAAAATGGCCTAAACCATCGGTGAAATATGGTGTGCCCGGTGACAGTTGGTGCCGGGGTATGGGGAAAACAGTGAATCAAGCCTGTACGACACGCCTGGGTGATGAACCACCACTGGAGAATATGTCCTGTTCAATGCGTACACCCAGCGCTTGATCGCTGTATGGGGACACGAGGTGTCCTAGCTGCTCGATCTGGGTGAGAAGGAAAGCCACGGACAAAGCCAGGGTCAGTTTTGAAAAATACGTGTCATATTAAAAAGAAAGAAATTCCTATAATTGATCCACCTATTATACATATCATTGCTTTATCTGTGATAACTATCAATTGTTCCATCTGTTACTTTTATAATTGCTCCATCTTTTTTACCCATCATTCATCCAGCTGGTATACCTATCTTCGCTCCATATGTTATACACCTCATTGCTCCATCTGTTATTCCTATCTTTGCTCCATCTATTTTACCTATCATTGCTCCATCTGTTTTGCCTATCATTGCTCCATCTTTTTTACCTCTCATTGCTCCATCTGTTTCACCTATCATTGTTCGCTCTGTTACACCTATCAGTGATACATATGCTACACCTATCAATTATCCATCTGTTAAAGCTATCATTGCTCCATCTATATTACCTATCATTGCTCCATCTCTTTTACCTATCATTGCTCCATTGTGTTTTACCTATCATTGTTCCATCTGTTACACCTCATCAATGATACATATGCTTCACCTATCATTGATCAATCTGTTAAAGCTATCATTGATCCACCTGTTATTCATATCATTGATCCCCATGTTATACCTTTTATACTTGGAGTAGACAGAGGGCACCGTGCCTGCAACAAACATAGGACGCATCATGCTTGCAGCAGACAAGACGCGTCATGCTTGCAGAAGACAGGACACATCATGCTTGCAGCAGACAGGACACATCATGCTTGCAGCAGACAGGGCGCATCATGCTTGCAGCAGACAGGACGCATCATGCTTGCAACAGACAGGGCGCATCATGCTTGCAGCAAACAGGACGCATCATGCTTGCAGCAGACAAGGCGCATCATGCTTGCAGCAGACAGGACGCATCATGCTTGCAGCAGACAGGACGCAACATGCTTGCAGCAGTTGGAGGGCACTTTGTTTTGGACTAGCCAGGATGACGGAGCTTTAGCATCTACTCGTGTAATAGTTGAAAAATATAAACTGGATCTGGCAACACAAACATGTTGCTCGTGAAAGCTACGGGGAGATGTGCATAATTTATAGAAATAATTCCAGATGAACGAAATTCGAGATGTTTTTTTTAGCACATGGATCATGCACCATGACCCTTTGACCCTTTTTTTCTAAAAGCCACGCACCGGTGTCCTTACCTGGTACTTCAGCACAAACTGTCTTATCAATTATTTTCACGGTTCTGGATTTATCCTCGTTGCCAAGACCTCAATTTTTGAAACTCAGTGACGTAGAAATGCGGTATTTTGTGTGCATTCGGTGCGTACGTCGAGCGGCGCAGGAAATGAAAGCGTAGCACGGTGCGCAATGAGCGCGGGACGGACACAATCAACTCTGGAATTATTATTATAGATAATTAATTTAAATACATTTGTAGGGTTTAAACCGAAGTCATACAGTTTACCCAAAGTGTCACTACCAGAAGCGAATGAAGTTGCGGCTTTGGAGAGAAATCGTGAACCTGCTATGTAGAGGCCATGAACCCCCAAGGTAGTCCTAGACACTGGAGTAGGAACCCAGGCCCGCCATGTTACGCCACTTGACTCAGATGGTTTAAAAATAAAACTGTTTTAAGTATAGCAATAGAAGCACTAAAAAACATTTCATTTCAGTAACTTGCATATGATATTCACGTCCACGTAGTCCCTGGACGACGTAGCGTTGTCCTCAAATCCATTCCTTCCACTACAGAAGTATCTGCCCGAGTCCTCACATTCCAGATCATGGAGAGTTAACTGAAATACATCACTAGCAGACGTGAGCTCTTGAACCTTGCCTAGACCACTTCCTGTAAGAACCGCTTTAGCTGGAGGCTCAGCTTCAACTTGACAGTAGAATGTCACAGAATTGTTGACCTTGACAGTTACTGACCTTGATCCGTTTACTGTGAAATTAACGACTTGTGGCTCACCTATTGTATAAGAAAAATAATATATTTATATATCTATATTTATTTTATCGTACGTGATAGAAACTTATTATAATTATATTTTGAAATATTTATAGCTTGATTTGGACTTTTTAAATTGTTCAGATTTGTATTATAATAGAGTGACTCCCCAGGCACAACGTGGACAACAGTTGGGACCAAATGGCAGAGCCGGTGGCCACTCAACCGACCCAGACAGTCAATTGTTTTGCTGACGGCCAAAAGAGTTAGTTTTAAAGGATGTAAATAAGCTTTCATATAATCTCTCAGTCTTGACGCCGAACAAATTTCGGTTTCGACGGCAAAAGGTGCACAGTTTCGGCCCAAACAGGAAAGTTAACTTTCGGGTTATTTTCGGTCCGGTCGAAAAGGATTGAGGCTTTCGGTCGTCTACAAGTCGTTAGAATGTCACTCTGTGCATCGGCCGGCAATCCGATATTCATTACCGCGCAGAGGCGTAGCGAGGGGGATGGCGGGGGGGGGGGGGATGTCCCCGGGCGCAAGCTAGTTAGGGGCGCCAAAATGTGCTTTGATATTATATTATTGGTAAAAATAATGGGTTTGAGAGTTGAAAAAAAAGAAAAGGGGGCGCTTTAAAATGGATCTTGTCCCCGGGCGCGAATCTTGTCCCCGGGCGCCAAACACCCTCGCTTCGCCTCTGTTACCGCGTGATTTCATGCTGTCATCGTTTGATGTATTATGACTAACCCACTGCAAACACTGCTCACAGCTTCATCTTGACCTACGTGTCCAATATTTCCAAAAATAAAATTTCAGTTAGGCTAAGGCTAAGGTAAATAGTTTTGTGGAAAGAAAACCCTGGGTGGAATGGTAACATTTTAGACTACATACTTATTTTTTGTTTGATTTTTGTTCAACAATAAAATTTAGGAACCGTAGGATTACTCCATTCATTCACTCGTGGCATTCATTTTGATTTAGCATTATCCTGCTCATCAATGTTGTCCAAGGCAGAGTATTTTTTGAAAATAAAATCCTCAGGGGTGGTTCAATTATTATTATTATTTTTAATTTTTAAAAATATAAATAATAAAATTAGGAAAACTTAGGCTAATTTAATTCATTCATTTTTTTGAAATCCTTCATCATCGAAGATAAACACTGTCACTGACGCAATATAAATGCTGTACACATTTAGTCATGTGTTTTGACACTAATGTGCAGAAAGAGAATGATGAAACCGTTAGTACTTTAAAAACTATATTTTTTAATTAACTTCAATTTTGTATAATTAGGCATATAATAACCTTTAATTTACACCATAAGCCTACATACATTTGAATACTTCCTTCAAGACTGTGTCTTGTCATTTTAGTGGACCATACAAATAACAAAAAAATGCATGGGCTAAGCTTGCGATCGATACCGTATATTCTGTCTAGGCGGTGTTATAATTATATTATAAAAACAAAGGGCATCCAAGGTCTATTTTACATGAAGGTGCCCGCCCCCCCCCCTCCCCCCAATTAAGTCAAAATTCGCTCTCACCATACTACTTTAAAAAACATTTTAAACACATTTAAATTATTATTATTTCAAAAGGTAAAAACCAAAGTATTCTTTTGATGATTATTTATTAAAATTTACGATCATCATATTTTTTATTTTTAAAAAATAGAATATAAATATCGATTATTTTCTCTTTCATTTTTCGACCTACTCAGAACGTATGCGCGAACGAGTTCCGAAATAGCTAAATCTTTCGGCTTTTAGCGAAAGTCTCGTTAAGCCCAAGACAATCAGGGACTGGAACAATCTTTCAAAAGGAACGGTTGAGGCGACAACACTAGACACATTTGTGTCTATTGCCTCAAGCCTTCAAACCCCCAGTGCATGATTCCCTCACAAAGTGGCACTGGAAATCTGTGAAATTTCCTCATCAACACCAGGAACAGAAACATTGCAAATCCCATCTACATGCATAGGAGCCAAAATGATCAATAAATTGATCGTGGGCCCTTAAGATATAGAAGAAGAAGAAGAAGAAGCTTTTGGTTTCGTCTTAGCTTTCGACCGAAAGTCATTTCAACGTTCTCGTTTTTTGTTTCGGTTTGGGTCGAAATCAGACAATCAGATTCGGTCCGTCTCTGTCTACCAAAACTTTTCAGGATCAATGAGGACAAAACAATCCTTCAGTGTTTGAACTGAGTGTCAAATATAGATCGGAATTATTGTTTTTTTTTCATTGCATTCTTCATCCCCTATTTTCTTTACACAGAAGCCGGTTGATATTATTTTTTTGTTATTTGAAATGAGATGTAGTAAAGGAATGACTTCCCACCCTTCCTTCCCCCCCCCCCCCAGACATTACATATTTTCGGCAAACTTGACCTCCTAGACAAGGGATGGCCAAACCGCGATCAGTTTCCCGGCGGGACTCAGGGTGCCTGGTGTATTAACAATTTCTTTTCAGTTTCTCTCTTTTCATTTTTTATTATAAACGAAATTTGAAATTAATGAACCATAGGTTTTCCTTGTAAAGTATCATTTAAATTAATCTATCAAATGTAAATCCGTGTTTGTGTATCGAATTGTGTGCAATATATATATATATATATATATTAAATCTGTACTTCGTCTTTAGGAGTTAGTTTTATAACTTAGGCGCACATTTTCACGTGGCCCGTAAATTGTCTAATGATCCAAATATCCCGGATGGCCCTCAGAGTAGCATCCCACCCCTCCCCCGCCCCGGTCTCGACTATTCCATAATAAATACAAAAATAAAGGTATTTATATCTATAGTATACAAAGTCAGTCTGATAACACGTGACACACACGCCCAAAAAAAAAGGAAAACTATTCTCCCATGAGCCTCTCCAACTTACTGTAAAATTTAGTTGCAAACACTGCTTTTTCGCCCATCTGCACCAAGCCCGCCACAAAAGCACACGAGAACGTTGCTTGAGAACCTGAAAGACGTAGCAACTCTTTTAAAACAAGTCCATTTTTTTAAAGGAATTTTTTTAAATATATTTTTTACTGAAACATTTCACATTGCCAATAGTTAGACTGATAGTCTCAAAGTTGTATAGATACTGTGGAGAGTCGGACCACGCACGAGCGCCGGACCACGACGGCGCCTGACGTAATCCGTCTGACCGGAGGATCAAGCTTGTGGAGCACGATCGGACCACGCACGAGCGCCGGACCACGACGGCGCCTGACGTAATCCGTCTGACCGGAGGATCAAGCTTGTGGAGCACGACGGATCCAAGGATGTTTGTGACCACCCAAGCTTGTGGAGAGTCGGACCCACGACGGCGCCTGACGTAATCCGTCTGATCGAAGGATCAAGCTTGTGGAGCACGACGGACCCAAGGATCAAACGCCTGACCAATTACGGCCGTCTGACACCCAGACACGACCATCCATCTGACCAGGGCATTTACCTGGGACGTCTAGACCGACAATTGAGAAAAAGGGGGCGGGGTATAATCTGGACTGGGAGAGGAACTATGGGACGGGGTGGTATAAATAGGGGAAAAGGCGGACGGACGGGGATCTAGAGAGCAGGGAGAATTCGGAGAAGTCGGAGCTGTGAGATGAGTGAAAGAGTAAGCAAGTGATAGATCAAATAAAGAACACGAGTTTAATGATCCAATGTATCACCGGAGTTGTTTACTTATTGAGTACCAGATCTAGATGAAGTTTGTCAGAGAGTAAGCAAGGTTCCTTACAATACTTTGAAGGTATTTTTCTCCTCACAAACAAGGTCTCAAATACTGCATGCGTCTATGTGTGTTCAATAATGTCTAAAATAGTGTATGCATTTATGTGTACAAAAAATGCCTCAAATAGTGTATGCATTTATGTGTGTACAAACAATGTCTCAAACAGTGTCTGAATTTATGTGTGTACAAACAATTCCTCAAATAGTGTATGCATTTCTCTGTGTTTGAACAATGTCTCAAATAGTGTATGTGTCTATGTGTGTACGAAAAATTTCTCAAATAGTGTATGCATTGCTCTGTGTACGAACAATGTCTCAAATAGTGTATGTATCTATGTGTGTACGAACAATGTCTCAAATAGCGTATGCATATCCCATGTGTGTAAAAACAACGTCTGGTTTACTTCAGGCAACTTTGTGTGTCTAATGTCATACATTTTTGGCATTTGAGGAATCAAACTAGCGACAATACTGTTTTGCTAAGTCGATCGTTTAAGGATGCTACACAGTTTTATAAGCATACAAAAATAAGAGTTTTCAATCTGAAGTCCTCACACACAAAAATTTTAGGGGCCCATTTAATGCATGTCTGCGTTTTCCTTGGCAAATATATTAGTTTATTTTGGATTACACTTGTTTCATGACACTATCACATGGAACAGAAGTCATTAAACAGGAGAAGTCATTAAAAAGGGGAATTCATTTAACAGGAGAATTCATTAAACAGGTTAGCGAGTTCTCGGTCACTCTGAGCATTGAAATATTTCTTTTTCGTATTCATCCTGCATGATTTAATGATGTCACCAAAGGGGGGGGGGTGTGATGGCGAAGGGTTTTGTTTTTGTTATGTGTTGGTGTTAATGTGTTAATGTGTTAATGTGTGTTTAATATATTTTACGACTTTAGAAATACAACCGCTTTTGAAAAAAAAAAGCAACTTAATCCATACTTTATTGTAAATATATAGGGTTTAATGCATGATGATGGATGGTTTAAATTTTAAACAACACTGCCAAACTTGGGTATAGTTTGAAACAATAACATAAAGTTACAAAAAAATTAGGTCTAGCTGAGGAATAAAGTATGGCTCAAGTCAAAGGTTAGAGTCCGATAACGTATCTAGTTTGAGCATACCCTGTGTGGAGTTATAGGACACGTTGAGGACGTCACCATTCTCGTTGGTCTCTACTGGCTGGCCCTCATTCCCGAACCAATACAGCTGCCCAGTTAAGAGCGTCAGCGCCTGAATGTCACACTCGCACGTGGCAGTGGCCCCACGTCTGATAAAACCATTCTTAACATCTTCACCGTAGGGACAGTTTTCTGATAGTATCGCACCCGGAACGCCTGGATGAAATCAAATTGGTCTTGAAATTAACAAAATCATCTTTCTAAGTTTATTTCCAGCTGATAAGTTCTTTTGTTTTTGGTTAAAGAAACAAAACAAAAAAAAATAAGTTATTTTTCATCCGTTTTCACACGTGCTTATCTTAATGTTGTGCCCTGTTATGGTTAAAACTGCGTTCAATCAATTTTTTCCTTTGTTATTCAATTAAGTGGGAAAAAAATCTAATTTAACTGTAATGCATGAAAAAGTACATTGTATTAGTGTAGAGTTTAAACCAGGCCACTGCAATCAAAGGACGCATCTTCTCCAGACAGAAATTAGCATTAATTTTTTTATATATTTTTTTTAAAATTAGTTGTTTTTTTTTAAAGCAATGACCTGAAAAGGGAAAAGTTTTCATGTTTATTATCTAAACTTTGACAACTTACTTGAATCCCATGATGCATGATCCACTTTGCAGAAGTCAAGGGAGTCTACCCAACTGATGTCAAAGGATGCCATCTTCATTAGCCAATCACGTCTGTTGGGCGTGCTAACTACCACGGAGTACGTTATCTTTAATGGCTCATTTCCTTCTAGTAAACTTGTCTGCTAAAGATTGCATATAGTTTACCAACATTCAAATAATTCAATCCAATTGGCGTGCATATCGATCCGTTCAGCTGCGTGCGTATCCATATTTTTTTAAAACCCCCCGGTCATTCATAAGGGATGACCATTCAGTTAATAACCAACCCATCCATCGATCCATAAATTTATTATTCCACTCTTAAAATCAGAAATCAACAATCTATGGATTTATCCGTAAAACCAATTTATTCTAACCATTAAGATTTCTTTCTTTTTTACCTGCACGTAACAATCAACTCATCCACACACCTACAAACATTTCAACATATCAAATGGATGAATCGATCAGTCAATAATATGCCAGATCTGGGATCGATCTATAGCTTAGCCCATGTATTTTTTTTTCAATAGCCCACTGAAATGTCAAGACATAAGCCTTGAAGGAAAACTTTGTTAAGTCTAAACCAGAGATTTTCGTAGAAACACGCCTTGGTCGACATTGAAATGTTTCGTTTATCGGCAATTATTATTGATCGCCTAATTTTGTATTTGTCTTAGATGAAACAAGAACTGAACCGAATGTTGAACTACGTTTAGGACGGTAATACAGAGTAGGCCTGTTACATAATGATTATTATTATACAAAACAGTTATTGTACGCACACGTGAGTTATTTCTTTAATGGCGATGTTTATCAGCATGATCAGGATGAGTTTCAATAAAGGAATGAATTGAATAAACCTAGGCTTCCCAAATTATATTTTTGAAAACATCAAAACAAAAATAATATATAAATATGACTATTACCATAGTTTTTTTCCTCAAAACTATTTCAATTTGCCTAATAAGTCTAATTGAAAATTTTAATTTTGGTCATATTAGAGCAAGTCGTAACCGGAAATTTGTTTGAAAGAAATTTGGTTGACGGAAAATTAATCGACGGAAGTTTGGTCGAACGGGTTTTTAAATTCACAAGATCTAATTTTGCGTCATTTTTTTTATTCAAGGCATTATTTTGTTTTACGGTATAGTACTAGAATAAAATGACCCGATGTTATCGGGATAATAATGGTACATCCTTTGCGATAATTTCTAACTGTTATTACAAAAACTCATCACAATTCATAACATTGAAAATGTAATGATATTTACGTTTCTAACATCATTAAGTTTTGAAAAGTATTTATCTGCTATATATTATAGGCCTACCCTACTCTTTTTCACGCACCTAAACTACATTTCCCCCCTCTAAACATGACTTTAAATTACAAAGTCTAAATTATCGAACGAACATACACATATTTGTAAAAAGAAAATGAAACATCTCTTTTTCCCAAATGTAATGTCATAGGATTTAAATATATTGTCATTTTACGTGAAAATTTACACATCCTATTTCTTACCTCCGAAATGTATGTAGCCAAGAAGGTTAATTATTTATCAAATTAATTCCTTTATTTTGAGACGTATCTTGTGCTGCCTGGGGCAAAGTAACCAACCCCTCCCCCACCCAGATTTAAATAAATTGTGAAAAATCTTCCACCGGAATGTAGTCCTTTCCATACTCAACCTTAAATAATTTGCACTTCATTTGGTTCTTTCTTTTTTTGTTTTAGTTATAAGTGGATTAGTTAATGCTATTTGGCTATGGAGTTGCACTGTACTGCTTGACTTAAACTGCATTTCATATTAGAATTATATTTAAAGGTTAGTTTTTATTACGTTATAATTTTAATAAAGTTATATTTTTGGAATAAGAAAAAGGCAAAACATTTTAAGTTTTAAAATATACACAGCTGAAATGTGTGTGTGTGTGTTTGTGTGTGTGTGTGTGTGTGTGTGTGTGTGTGTGTGTGTGTGTGTTATTAACAATTTAGAAAGCAATCCACTGTATTTATTAATTTTAGGGGAAATTCATGATCAGTTTTGTCCCTCACGGTTATTAAATTTAAAGAAACCTAAGAGTTTTGGAGAAATAAGCTATTCGCGCTATGACGTCATTTGCGTGATCATTTAGAACAAATTAATTTAAAATTTTATTTTCGCAATATTAATAACGCACTAAAAGACGCACTAAAAAACGACTGATGTGTGGGTTGTCCCGATAAATGTGATCACGGTGTAATTCTTTGATCATGATTTTTTAAATTGTTTTTATTTTTTCATAACTTTTTTTTCCGTTCGACCAGACTTCCGTCGATCAAGTTTTTATCTGTGTATGACGAAGCGGGGTGGGCATTGCATAGACTTATTTTTAAAACATACAATTACAACTGTAACACTTAGTAAACTTACTTGTTACTTTTTTTTAAAATTAGAATAAAATAATAAAGTATTGGAACGAGTGTGATGTTAGTCAAGAAATTACAAATTAATTTCAAAATTTATGTAACACATTTAAAAAGTCAAAGGCTCCTTTGTCCTTAAACAAAAACAATCACTCATTCTTGCAATCCCGGAAAGGCTACCTTGCAAATCTCATCCACATGGGAAACCCTTTTGTTCAAATGATTGACAATAATATTGACTTACTGAAATGACGGTGTTCTCCGGCCCAAGGTTATACAGTTGGAAAAATTCAAAGTATTTATTACTCGTTACGTGTAGGACTGCCGTAGTCGTGTTAATCTCTTCGATTCGGGTCTCGAGGGTGACAGGGTTGTCTGAAAGACACAATGGCATGCTGCATTTTGGTCGTTGCTATAAATAGACTCTGGCCTCGCTTTGATTTCTTAACTAATTTATAATAATTTCTTACATTAGCTTGAGCAGCTTCGGCTTCTTCAACAGTTTTTTCCAGCTCTGTCTCGTTGCATGTCCTCGCTGTATCTCTTTATGAGGAGAACTAGAGAGAGGGAGAGAGAGAGAGAGAGAGAGAGAGAGAGAGAGAGAGAGAGGGAGAAAGAAGATAGAGAGGGGGAAGAGAATATAGAGAGAGAGAGTGAAGGAGAGGGAAGAAAGAGGGAGAAAGAGGGGGTGTGAAGAGAGAGAATAGTGTCTTCTATGTATATTCCCTCTCTGTTTTCTATTTGAGATGAGAGGGAAAAGCTTAGAACGATATATACCAGCTCGGCCACCCATGCTACCTACCACAAGTAGTAATATTAGGGTAGCCACACTTTAAAAAAAGAAAGTATCACCTTACCCACACTATCACAAGTATAGGAGCAGTTCAGTCCCGGGATAAAGATGTGGAGCTTGTCGTTAGGGCTTGCCGGGATTTGAGTTTTGTAAAACGTGGAGGAAACCTGTCTCACGGCCTTTCGTGTTGCTAATGTCAAATTAAAATCGGAATAGTACATGTTGTACAGATGAACATCGCCCACGGTGAGTTGGCTGGTGGTCACATTTAAATTGTATTCTGTGAAGGTTTTCAATCTTTCAGAATAAATGTCTGCCAAGAGAAAGGAGAAAATCGTGAAATTAATTATGTCTGTGTAGAAATCTGCTCACCACAGAACTTATAAACACTTTTTAAAAACAAACACACACAAAAAAACCAACCTGAAACATTATATGAATATTTCAAAACTAAATGAATAGAGACAAATACTACAAACTTATTTAAAAATCTTAGGGGCATTGCCCTCATGGCTGAATGTAAGCTTTCGACAAGTGTACCGAACAACGGTGACATAATGACTGAGGTAGACTGTTTATTAGACTGTTTATTAGACTGTTTATTAGACTGTTTATTAGACTGTTTATTAATTAGACTGTTTATTAGACTGTTTATTAGACTGTTTATTAGACTGTTTATTAGACTGTTTATTAGAGCGGTGTTGTCCCAACCTTTTTGTGTGGGGGGTGGGGGGGGGGGGGGGGGGGGGGAACTGTTTAGAATCAGTTTCTATGGGAAGACCCTAGGCCTAGGCCTACTCTATATCTTTGCAGTTGGTGCTTTGGGAGTTTTATGGGGTGGTGTGGATTCCCCTGAGAATGGCACACGGACCCCGCGGAGCACAGTTTGGGAGCAACTGCATTATAAGAAAAACAAACAATCATTCTACAGTGGTACTTCGAATTAGAGGATAACGTTGAAGTTCAATGAGTTGTAATTCAGTTTCCTGATTTAACGCTATCAGACTTTAACAATATGTGGAGTACTGCAGAATGTCGTCTATGGTAGAGAATCAACTACTCTTGCAGGGCTTAGAGAAGAAAAGAAAAATGAATGTGTAGCAATCGCACAGGACAATTACATCAAGTATGTGAAACTCTTACATTGGCATGTAAAACTCTTACATTAGCATATAAAACTCTTACAGTATGTATGTGAAACTCTAACATTGGGTATGTGAAACTCTTACATTGGATATGTGAAACTCTTACATTGGGGATGTGAAACTTTTACATTGGGTTGTCTACCATCTTTTCCGGCAAGCTATTATCTCCTAGATGTATATTGGCCTGTGTTGTATATGGTTGCAAGGGATGAAAGACTTAGAATGGGTATTCTCGTATGTAGTTTTTTTTTTAATGTTGCGTTTTGTATTTCAATGTTGGGCATGTGAAACTCTTACACTGGGTATGTGAAACTCTTACATTGGGGAGATGAAACTCTTACATTGGGTATGTGAAACTCTCACATTGGGTATGTGAAACTCTTACATTGAGTATGTGAAACTCTTACATTGAGTATGTGAAACTCTTACATTGGATATGTGAAACTCTTACATTGGATATGTGAATATCTTACATTTGGTATGTGAAACTCTTACATTGGGTATGTGAGACTCCTACATTGGGTAGGTGAAACTCTTAAATTGGGTATGTGAAACTCTTACATTGGGTATGTGAGACTCTTACATTGGGTTTGTGAATCTCTTACATTACATGGGTATGTGAAACTCTTACACTGGATATGTGAAACTCCTACATTGGGTATGTGAAACTCTTACATTGGGTATGTGAAACTCTTACATTGGGTATGTGAAACTCCTACATTGGGTATGTGAAACTCCTACATTGGGTATGTGAAACTCTTACATTGGGTATGTGAAACTCTTACATTGGGTATGTGAAACTCTTACATTGGGTATGTGAAACTCTTACATTGGGTATGTGAAACTCTTACATTGGGTATGTGAAACTCTTACATTGGGTATGTGAAACTCTTACATTGGGTATGTGAAACTC
>CAXITT010000185.1:1036414-1124256 GCA_964033795.1 Lymnaea stagnalis | reverse complement strand
TTTTTTTTTTTTTTTTTTTTGTTTTTTTTTTTTTGTAAAGTTGCAGACATCTTTTTTATCCTTTTTTTTTTTTTTTTTTTTTAAAGACAGAAATTAAAATATTTATAGTTTTTTAATGAAGGTCATTTTGTAAATCGAAAATAGTTTTAATAATTTCAATACGCTATAATTAACTTATTAATTTTCTTACCACACAGCAACAACAACAACTAAAACGGATTAAAAATCATGATAATGGATTAATTTCCTGTAATCTAATAACCTGCAATTCGACGCAGTAATTTATCTCGTTTCCTGATGTCCATTTAGTATGATTCCAGTATGATATCAGTTCTCTGGTCAAGGCATGCTTCTGGCATCTGCGCGCCCTGGGTCCGCTGCGCCCTCAACTTTACAGGAGAACAGCCCATGCTGTAGCGGTAACTCTAATCCAGTCAAGATCAGATAACTGTGACAGTTATTTGTGGGGTTTACCTCAGAACCAAATTCAGAGACTCCAGAAGATACAAAATACTGCAGCATGCATTGTATCGCGGATAAAGAAATCAGACCACATCACCCCAGTTCTACGAGATCTCCTTGGGGTTTCTGTGAGTGAGTGCATTGACTACAAAATTCTGTCCCTAAAAGGCTCCGCACCGAAATATCTTAAAGAACTGATTTATAAACATGTATCCTTGAAGAGCCTGCGTTCTTCAACACAGTACTTACTGAGTGTTCCTAGTGTGGATGAACACAGAAACAAAGTCTTACGGAGTGAGCTCTTTTGAAGCGATAGCGCCAAAATTATGGAACAGTTGGCCTCAATCTTTGAGGGGAATTGAAAATGATAAAAAAATCATTTAAGAAACATTTTAAAACTTTTTTGTTAAATAGATTTAAGCAAACCAGAGCGCAGTGAGCATGCTAAAGTGGCATGGATACCAGCGCTGTATAAATATCCAATCAATCAATTTATTATAAGAAATGCTATATAAATTCAAAATGAATGAATTTCTTGATATTTTATTTTCCCATCCCGATTAGATTAGCCATTTCTGACCAGTAAATTGTTCCTAGAAATGTTTCACATCAAACAATTATTTTCATCGAAAATTGTAGATGGTTCAGTCACGTAGCTCATTACATTTGTTACTCATTTGTTTAAAGTTTGTAAACTTTTAAGCATATAGTCTCCCGATCCATTAGCGATGACGACGTAATGGGTTTAATAAAGACTACTCACGATGTATAAGACAACCGAGTCGGCGGCCCTTTTTGTCGTGGTGACACCTGTCGCGTCCAAGATCACCTGTAGAACGGTTTCCTTGTCACACGGCCCTGTCAGACGGGTCAAGGTCAAGTTCTGACCCCATGAATCTGAGCGGATAACGATTCAATACAAATTAATAACATCGTAAGTTTATATATATATATATATATATATATATATATTATATCGTTACATATTATGAACACGCTGGTAAACAAGCTCAGGTTGTGCCAGGGTTGTAAGCTCAAATACTTTAATTTACGGACAAATAATCTAAATGTTCCGATTACGAAAATATTTACTGACAGATAATCTAAATGTTCCGATTACTAAAATATTTAATCACAAATAATCTAAATGTTCCGATTACTAAAATATTTACTGACAAATAATATAAATGTTCCGATTACTAAAATATTTACTAACAAATAATCTAAATGTTCCGATTACTAAAATATTTACTGACAAATAATCTAAATGTTCCGATTACTAAAATATTTACTGACAAACAATCTAAATGTTCCGATTACAAAAATATTTACTCACAAATAATCTAAATGTTCCGATTACTAAAATATTTACTAACAAACAATCTAAATGTTCCGATACTAACATTTTTACTGACAAATAATCTAAATGTTCCGATTACTAAACTATTTACTGACAAACAATCTAAAAGTTCCGATTACTAACATTTTTACTGACATATAATCTAAATGTTCCGATTACTAAAATATTTACTGACAAACAATCTAAAAGTTCCGATTACTAACATTTTTACTGACAAATAATCTAAATGTTCCGATTACTAAAATATTTACTGACAAACAATCTAAAAGTTCCGATTACTAACATTTTTACTGACAAATAATCTAAATTTCCGATTATTTACGGAAGAGAAATATTTTTAAGGCTCGCCCTTTCTAAAAAAAATAAACGTACTACATCTATAAACGTACTACATCTATAAACGTACTACATCTATAAACGTACTACATCTATAAACGTACTACATCTATAAACGTACTACATCTATAAACGTACTACATCTATAAACGTACTACATCTATAAACGTACTACATCTATAAACGTACTACATCTATAAACGTACTACATCTATAAACGTACTACATCTATAAACGTTCTATATCTCCATGAAATGCGATTATGTTATGTCTGTCTGTGTGTGTGTGTGTGTAGCTTGCGACTATCTGATAGCGCTATTTTATTATGTGATAATCTCGTCAGATCCTGATTGTGATCTCACAAGTTCAAGCAAGCAGGAAGACAGCATTAAAGTTGAGTTCTCCCGGTTTGCTTCGTTTTTTTGTTTGTTTTTTTTAATGTTTCTTTAGTGTGAGCCACAAGTAACAGAACTAAAACTTCCGCTTCTTGAAGGCGCCGTGGCTTTAAGCCAAAGGTTCATAGCCCCACTCGCAGAGTTGTGGCTTTAAGCCAAAGGTTCATAGCCCCACCCGCAGAGTTGTGGCTTTAAGCCAAAGGGTTCATAGCCCCACTCGCAGAGTTGTGGCTTTAAGCCAAAGGTTCATAGCCCCACCCGCAGAGTTGTGGCTTTAAGCCAAAGGGTTCATAGCCCCACTCGCAGAGTTGTGGCTTTAAGCCAAAGGTTCATAGCCCCACCCGCAGAGTTGTGGCTTTAAGCCAAAGGGTTCATAGCCCCACTCGCAGAGTTGTGGCTTTAAGCCAAAGGTTCATAGCCCCACCCGCAGAGTTGTGGCTTTAAGCCAAAGGGTNCCGCCACTTTGCTGCCACCGCCTCTTTGCTGCCACCGCCACTTTGCTGCCACCGCCTCTTTGCTGCCACCGCCGCTTTGCTGCCACCGCCACTCTGCTGCCACCGCCACTCTGCTGCCACCGCCACTTTGCTGCCACTGATTCGCCGCCACCGTTTCGCCGCCGGCCGTTTGGTCGACATAAACGGGGTTAAAAAAATCGGATCACGTTTTATTTGAAGCTTGTCCGCAAGGCTTGTATGTAAATCATTTATCGTAAAAAAATATAGGGGATGGGAAGGGGGGGGGGGTGGCAGAAGGATTTACAATTGAAACAAAAATATCACATTTTTAAAGAAATGTGAATGTATGTTCCCATAAATCCACAAAGGAGTTTATGAGGAATGTCTTGATGCAGCCTATTCTTTAGGGTTTCCCAGTAGTGTGTAGAACTGCTTGTTTTTCTATTGTATAAAGGGCGGCTGGCAGGGTGTATGACTTCCGTTGGCCCATGGGCGCCCGCAGGTAGGGTCAAGGGGGGTACTTGCCCCCGCCCCCCCCCCTGGATTGATTGGATAAAAATTTTTAGACAAAAATAGACAAAAAATGTATTAAAGTAAAGAGAAAATAAAGAGAAAGTAACTAAGTTGATGTCCTGTCCGTTCGTGCACCATACAAATACGCTACAGTAAATTAAAACTACACTAAAACATTACTCAACATTTTTTGCCCCCCCCCCCTGGAAAGTTAATCGATTTTNCTCACACCCAGAGCTTGCTCTACCCTAGCTACGCTACTAGTTTCAGCTGCCTCCAAGTAAGCTTGCCCTACCCTCATTACGCTACTGCTTTCATCTCACACCCAGAGCTTGCTCTACCCTAGCTACGCTACTAGTTTCAGCTGCCTCCAAGTAAGCTTGCCCTACCCTCATTACGCTACTGCTTTCATCTCACACCCAGAGCTTGCTCTACCCTAGCTACGCTACTAGTTTCAGCTGCCTCCAAGTAAGCTTGCCCTACCCTCATTACGCTACTGCTTTCATCTCACACCCAGAGCTTGCTCTACCCTAGCTACGCTACTAGTTTCAGCTGCCTCCAAGTAAGCTTGCCCTACCCTCATTACGCTACTGCTTTCATCTCACACCCAGAGCTTGCTCTACCCTAGCTACGCTACTAGTTTCAGCTGCCTCCAAGTAAGCTTGCCCTACCCTCATTACGCTACTGCTTTCATCTCACACCCAGAGCTTGCTCTACCCTAGCTACGCTACTAGTTTCAGCTGCCTCCAAGTAAGCTTGCCCTACCCTCATTACGCTACTGCTTTCATCTCACACCCAGAGCTTGCTCTACCCTAGCTACGCTACTAGTTTCAGCTGCCTCCAAGTAAGCTTGCCCTACCCTCATTACGCTACTGCTTTCATCTCACACCCAGAGCTTGCTCTACCCTAGCTACGCTACTAGTTTCAGCTGCCTCCAAGTAAGCTTGCCCTACCCTCATTACGCTACTGCTTTCATCTCACACCCAGAGCTTGCTCTACCCTAGCTACGCTACTAGTTTCAGCTGCCTCCAAGTAAGCTTGCCCTACCCTCATTACGCTACTGCTTTCATCTCACACCCAGAGCTTGCTCTACCCTAGCTACGCTACTAGTTTCAGCTGCCTCCAAGTAAGCTTGCCCTACCCTCATTACGCTACTGCTTTCATCTCACACCCAGAGCTTGCTCTACCCTAGCTACGCTACTAGTTTCAGCTGCCTCCAAGTAAGCTTGCCCTACCCTCATTACGCTACTGCTTTCATCTCACACCCAGAGCTTGCTCTACCCTAGCTACGCTACTAGTTTCAGCTGCCTCCAAGTAAGCTTGCCCTACCCTCATTACGCTACTGCTTTCATCTCACACCCAGAGCTTGCTCTACCCTAGCTACGCTACTAGTTTCAGCTGCCTCCAAGTAAGCTTGCCCTACCCTCATTACGCTACTGCTTTCATCTCACACCCAGAGCTTGCTCTACCCTAGCTACGCTACTAGTTTCAGCTGCCTCCAAGTAAGCTTGCCCTACCCTCATTACGCTACTGCTTTCATCTCACACCCAGAGCTTGCTCTACCCTAGCTACGCTACTAGTTTCAGCTGCCTCCAAGTAAGCTTGCCCTACCCTCATTACGCTACTGCTTTCATCTCACACCCAGAGCTTGCTCTACCCTAGCTACGCTACTAGTTTCAGCTGCCTCCAAGTAAGCTTGCCCTACCCTCATTACGCTACTGCTTTCATCTCACACCCAGAGCTTGCTCTACCCTAGCTACGCTACTAGTTTCAGCTGCCTCCAAGTAAGCTTGCCCTACCCTCATTACGCTACTGCTTTCATCTCACACCCATGGCTTACCCTACCTTAGCTGCGCTACTAGTTTCATCTGCCTCCAAGTAGGGCTTGCCCTACCCTCACTACGCTACTGCTTTCATCTCACACCCAGGGCTTATCCTACCCTAGCTACGCTGCTACTTTCAAATCCCTCCCAGCGGTGTATCTAAATCTGTTCTACTCCCACAGTGATGCCCCCCTATTTCTGTGTGGTTACCATTCAGAAGCGACGTCCACCACAAAGCGACTACTAACAGTGACAGTCCATCCATTGTGTGTCGGTTGTTGGCTTCGCGTCGTTGCCGGCAGCCTAGAATGCATAGAATGAGCTCGTAAACACACGGTGAAATGCCTGATCCGTTTGTCAACTTTGTAATGTCATCGTCTCACTGCTTAGATAGGTATACTTAATATAATAGGTATACTTAATATAATAGGTATACTTAATATAATAGGTATACTTAATATGATCGTTATACTTAATGTAATAGGTACACTTAATATAATAGGTATACTTAATGCAGTAGGTATACTTAATATAATAGGTATACTTAATGCAGTAGGTATACTTAATATAATAGGTATACTTAATATAATAGGTATACTTAATATAATAGGCATATATCATATAATAGATATCTACTGTATAGTGAGAGTATGTATGAATTCTAAATGTTAATAAAATAATAATAACAAGAAATGGATCGCACCCAAAATTGACATGGTCATACCTATTGACATGGTCATACCTATTGACATGGTCATACCTATTGACACGGTTGTCGAGTATGAGCGTTCATTAGGAATTGTTGCGACTCAATATTATGTTCATTAGTTGTTGAACGTGTTTCCCGCGCTTGACTATTATAGTTAGTGAACGCTCTTCCCGCCATTGTATTTATGACGTATTTTTATGCTGAGTCGTGACGTATTGTCTATGCAGTGTTGTGACGTATGTTTTAGTCGTGCGGCAGTCTTGAGTGGAACCTTGGAGTGATAGGATGTTTATTATATTTACTTAGATATTAAAGTTATAGTTATTATGAAAAGGAGTTGAGTTTGTTAATTGATAGTGAGAATAGTACGACTCTTCAACGTATGAAAGAACTGACGAATGTAATCAATCCAGAAGACGTTAGGAGTTGACAACGGTCATACCTAGGATGGTTTGTGGAAAACTGTAATTTTTACAAATAATAAATTATAGAGATTAAACACTTAAATAATATTATTTTCAATTGGCTCTATCACAGGCCTGCTCTAAAATATCAAGGATGTTCAAGATACGTTATTTTTTCGTTTACTTTATGCTGGAAGAAAAGATTTTGTTTTATATTCTCTGAACGGTTCACTTTTAAAGTATTTAAAGAAGGTTTTCTTTGCGCGTTAAAGATACTTTTAAAATAACTAATTAAACTATTGGTAGCGTCATAATACTCTCTAAATATAACGACACAACTTATTTAACTATTAGTGGCGTCATAATACTCTCTAAATATAACGACACAACTTATTTAACTATTGGTAGCGTCATAAACTCTCTAAATATAACGACACAACTTATTTAACTATTAGTGGCGTCATAATACTCTCTAAATATAACGGCACAACTTATTTTACTATTGGTAGCGTCATAAACTCTCTAAATATAACGACACAACTTATTTAACTATTAGTGGCGTCATAATACTCTCTAAATATAACGGCACAACTTATTTTACTATTGGTAGCGTCATAATACTCTCTAAATATAACGACACAACTTATTTTACTATTGGTAGCGTCATAATACTCTCTAAATATAACGACACAACTTATTTAACTATTGGTAGCGTCATAATACTCTCTAAATATAACGACAAAACTTATTTAACTATAGGTAGCGTCATAATACTCTCTAAACATAACGAAATACGTTACCACCATTTGTTCGAAAAAACATTTTATGTCGTAGTTTAAAAATGGGGTACGGGGGACGTTGAATAAGAATATTTTGTTTAATGTTCAGCGATCGAGAAAAAGGGCGCAAATGTGACCGTGTGGGGCCGGAGAATCTACGGATTGAACATTTATTAATTCTTAATACCATCATTAAACCGACAGACCGAGTTTCGGCTTCGGTTTCGGCACCAAAAGTTGCCATTTAGTCACTGTCGTCGTAGTTTCAGTCTCGGTTATATATATAAATAAGTAATACAGATAGAAAGAAGAAAAAACAACAACTAAGACATAAAGGAAGGAAAGAAAGACAGAAAGAAAGACAGACAGAGAGAAAAAACGGACGGAAAGAAAGAAACTAGACTGAACAAAAATTCATTATCATTTAAGACCATACATTGAAATCATATCTATGATCATACTCACCAGGGTACATGAAATGATATGCCTAAGTCAGTCACAAAACCTATTCCAACTAAATTTCCAGTGGCCAAGTTCCTCTTTAGTCCTTACAACCGAAATAGTCCGCCTCCACTGCCCCCAATGTCTAGGGTAACTGATTTTTCTTTTTGTTTGCACAAAATGAACAGGATTGCGGCAAGCAATGAATACGTCCTGTTAAGCGATTTGTGTCAAGAGTATTCTGATGTGTTGATTTAAAAAAAACGTAGATCTTTTCGGATGCGTGTACACTGTACGCTGTACACGCTTTAAGGGGTTATTTTTAGTGAATGCTAAACGTGCTGGGGGGGGGGAATCCCTAAATGACGTCATGCTTATTTTGCCGATTGTGACACCCCTCCCTCATTGTTGCAAACAGTGATTATTTCAGAAATTTTCCCCCGTGTGGCACTTCAGATTTTTCGGGGGGTAGTGCCATTTGATTTATTGTTGGACATATTTTTGCTCCGGGGGGCACTTGGGTTTCCCCGGGGGGAGGGCGGTGCCCCCCCCCGAGAGATAGAGCTGAAAGAAACCCTGGTTGCAAATGTCTCCACAAAGTGAGCCACCCTGATAAAAACATCGTCAGAACTTCATAACTCCTTCCGCATAGATGCGTGACAGCCTTCATCGATGCCCTTAATGATCATGTTGAGCAGTTGAAATTGAAACGAGAAAATAGCAAAACCAGATTTTAATGTATACATATACATAAATAGATTTATTAAAAATGTTTATAATAATATGAAATTAAGTATTTTTGCATATATAAGGCGAACTTCTTCGAAACGATTGGTTTATCCTAACGGCAGGAGGTGCACTCTTCTGCTACTGTGGGCATCAATGTAACAAAACTTTGTCAGGCCATTGATTCTTGATTTAAAACAACAGTCACCTGGATTGATGTTTTTAAAAATCGCTACATTTGATGATACGACAGACTCTTTAAAAGCTTAAAATATAAAAACAGACTTAGTAAGCTATTAAAAAAAAGAACAACTTACGGACTCAACAAAACTGCGTCATTATTTTATTTTTTTTAAGAATCTGATTTAGCTCAGTTATCGGGAATTTCCGTTCATTGTCCCTTTGAAAAACAGAAGAAAAAAAAAAAAAGATTTTTGGAGGCTGGGGCTGAAAACTAATCGGCAACGTCAACGAGTCTAAGTGCCCAGTTTCAGATCAATAGGTTGATGGGAAGTGGGTCAATTAGCCGTCCAAAGAGTTTTTCAGCCGGCCAGCTACCCACGAACAAAAGTGAGGTCAAATTAATATAAAGTATGTAAAGAAAATGGTGCTTTTAACAAATTTAAAGAAACAAAAATTGATATCACAATTTACCCTCTCTTTCCCAAGTTAGTGTAACACTACCTTGTCTTCCCTGTAAGTGTAAGATTACTGTGTCTTCCCTGTAAGTATAAGAATACTATTTCTTCCCTGTAAGTGTAACACTACTGTGTCTTCTCTGTAAAGTGTAACACTACTGTGTCTTCCCTGTAAGTGTAACACTACTGTGTCTTCCCAGTAAAGTGTAACACTACTGTGTCTTCCCAGTAAAGTGTAACACTACTTTTACATGTAACAATTACGATTAAAATTGCTTTAAAATAGAAAAAAAATACAAATTTCGACTGCAAGCCTCTAGTGCAGGGATGGGCCAACTTTTGCAGCTGTGGGCCAGATTCAAGAGGTAACAGAGCCACAGAGGCATGTGAGCCAGATTCAAGAGGTAACAGAGCCACATAGGCATGTGAGCCAGATTCAAGAGGTAACAGAGCCACAGAGGCATGTGAGCCAGATTCAAGAGGTAACAGAGCCACAGAGGCATGTGAGCCAGATTCAAGAGGTAACAGAACCACAGAGGCATGTGAGCCAGATTCAAGAGGTAACAGAGCCACAGAGGCATGTGAGCCAGATTCAAGAGGTAACAGAGCCACAGAGGCATGTGAGCCAGATTCAAGAGGTAACAGAGCCACAGTGGCATGTGAGCCAGATTCAAGAGGTAACAGAGCCGCAGAGGCATGTGAGTCAGATTCAAGAGGTAACAGAGCCACAGAGGCATGTGAGCCAGATTCAAGAGGTAACAGAGCCACAGAGGCATGTGAGCCAGATTCAAGAGGTAACAGAACCACAGAGGCATGTGAGCCAGATTCAAGAGGTAACAGAGCCGCAGAGGCATGTGAGTCAGATTCAAGAGGTAACAGAGCCACAGAGGCATGTGAGCCAGATTCAAGAGGTAACAGAGCCGCAGAGGCATGTGAGCCAGATTCAAGAGGTAACAGAGCCACAGAGGCATGTGAGCCAGATTCAAGAGGTAACAGAGCCACAGAGGCATGTGAGCCAGATTCAAGAGGTAACAGAGCCACAGAGGCATGTGAGCCAGATTCAAGAGGTAACAGAGCCACATATATACACACCCACACACCGTTGTTGAGCACATTTAAAATTGAACCGTGGTTATGAGTAGAATTCGTAACATCACTTATTTTAGAAATGACTATCCTGTTGTCTCAAAAAAAGTTGATGGTCGTCGACCTTCCCTTGCTGGGAACCATTGTATACAAATATAGCATCAGATCACGTCCCTTAACCTCTGGTGGCTAGTGGCTTGGTACAAACTCACTCAATAGCTTGTGTTTGCCAGTGGCTCGGTACAAACTCAACCAATAACTTGTGGTTGCTACTGGCTCGGTACAAACTTACCCAATAACTTGTGGTTGCCAGTGGCTCGGTACAAACTCACCCAATAACTTGTGGTTGCTAGTGGCTCGGTACAAACTCACCCAATAACTTGTGGTTGCTAGTGGCTCGGTACAAACTCAAACAATAACTTGTGGTTGCTATTGGCTCGGTACAAATTCACCCAATAACTTGTGGTTGCTAGTGGCTCGGTACAAACTCAAACAATAACTTGTGGTTGCTATTGGCTCGGTACAAACTCACCCAATAACTTGTGGTTGCTATTGGCTCGGTACAAACTCACTCAATAACTTGTGGTTACTTGTGGCTCGGTACAAACTCAACCAATAACTTGTGGTTGCTAGTGGCTTGGTACAAACTCACTTAATAACTTGTGGTTGCTAGTGGCTCGGTACAAACTCACCCAATAACTTGTGGGTGCCAGTGGCTCGGTAAAAACTCAACCAATAACTTGTGGTTGCTAGTGCCTCGGCACAAACTCAACCAATAGCTTATCGTTGCTAGAGGCTTGGTACAAACAACCAATAACTTGTGGTTGCTAGTGCCTCGGTACAAACTCAACCAATAACTTGTGGTTGCCAGTGGTTCGGTACAAACTCACCCAATAACATGTGGTTGCTAGTCACTCGGTACAAACTCAACCAATAACTTGTGGTTGCCAGTTGTTCGGTACAAACTCACCCAATAACATGTGGTTGCTAGTCACTCGGTACAAACTCAACCAATAACTTGTGGTTGCTGGTGGCTCGGTACAAACTCAACCTGGGTGGCCAAATGGTCTAAACTGAGCAAACCTTAAGTTGGTGGTCTGGTGTTCAAGTCCAGCCAAAGGCCAGTCAAGCAAAAACATCGACCCGGGTGGATGAGACTCGTTAACCTTGGTCGGCAACTCATCTAAGAGAAGGAAACTCTGACTTCAAACCCGAAGTTGGAGTCCCGTAAGGCGCAAACAATGACAATTCCTGCAACCGAACCCATCCCTGGTCGTCTTGACGTAGAGTCTTGCCACTGGATATGGTGGGCTCGGACGAGAGAGTGAGGTAGACGCCGCGCAACTCTTCTTCACTTTAAACAAAGTCATCCGCGCAAGTCATCAGTCACCAGACGACTCGATGGTCCTCGTCGATCCCCGACGGACGAACAATAATACAAACTCAACCAATAACTTGTAGTTATTAGTGGCTCGGTACAACTCACCCAACAACTTGTGGTTGCTAGTGGCTCGGTACAACTCACCCAACAACTTGTTGCTAGTGGCTCGGTAGAACTCACCCAATAACTTGTGGTTGCTAGTGGCTCGGTACAACTCACCCAACAACTTGTGGTTGCTAGTGGCTCGGTACAAACTCAGCCAGTAACTTGTGGTTGCTAGTGGCTCGGTAGCTGGCGGTCATGTCGCGCCTTGCTTACGGCATTTTTTCCCAGTTGCCTATTTTAACTTATGCTCAGTGGCGTTCTTAGAATTGGTTCCACCCAATGCGGTTTTGTCATGGGGTCAACCCATCCAAGACTTCTCCGAGTCAACTGCTCTGGTGACACTATTTGCTTGTGACAACCTGCTCTGGTGACACTGTTTGCTTGTGGCAACCTGCTCTGGTGACACTGTTTGCTTCTGACAACCTGCTCTGGTGACACTGTTTGCTTGTGACAACCTGCTCTGGTGACACTGTTTGCTTGTGACGCTACTGTGTGTTAAGCTTGGCTCTACTATAAAACCCAACTTGACCGAGCTGTGTCAAATTTGTTGTCATCCCCCTGTGAGGGTGTCTACCCGCTGAGAGGGTGTCTACTCCCTGTGAGGGGCTGTCCCGAGTGCGATCCGCGCCCCCCGCACACCTATTGCTGCTAACTTTGGATGCTCAAAACGTCTAGAGATACAATTCAAACTCATGACCACGTTCCACTGGTTGTCTCAAATGAAAATCAAAATAAAGAGCAGAAATCAATTATTTATCCAATTGTGTGCAGTCTCTCCCCTTATTAACCTGCAATTTTGTGTGTCTGATTTTCTTTTTTCTTTTTAAAAAGCCTCAATTTTGATGACGTCATTGAATCAAAATGAAACATCATTTCTACCAAAAAATTTACTTAAAAAAACAAAAAAAGCTGCATAGACCGAGAGGTTTAGTAGATTACTAAGGGTAAGGATAGCTATGTCCAAAAATCTATAACATTTAAGTTTTTAATAGCTCTCATTTCAAATGTCATTCGCGACCAAAGCATTCAAAGGTCTACAGTCTGATCATACAAATCGATGGTTATGACAGTAACTTACAAAGTATTTCAACATAATTATATTTTTTATAAATTTATCCTATGTTATAGGCCTCCTACCAATTTATACCAAGAAAAAAATATACTCCTGTATTTGTAACAAGTATATTTATGCATTTTTTTTTACTTCTTGTGACCTTTCACATTTTTGGCCAGCGTCAAGGTTAACAAAAATGCTTACAAGTAAAATGAAAGTTTCCAAAACTGTGCAAATCCTCACCGCCAGGACCGGATTATCTATTTACAAAATTAACAACACTAAGAGATAGGAAAAATCGTGCCACTTAATCGCCATTGTTTTGTAACTGTCGAAATGTAAATGTTAGTTAATCAGTATGAGAAACATCTGGTGGTTAATTGTAACTGAATGAAGTGGCGTGAACTTCCAATGCAATTTTATGAGCACACCATAAACTATGAATTCTTTGTTAAAAGCCAAATTGACTCAATGATCACGAGATCCCAGGAACAACAAGTGCTATAAAGTTGAAAAATTGCATGGTGATAGCTCTTTTATCTTTTACTCTAGGGGCGCACTGATGAGTTTGTTCATTTGAAGCCAATTACTTCTGATCAAAGCTTCATTTATAAAACTTGTTATTAAAAAGACTAAATATTTTGTTCTAATTTTAATCCTATGGTAGTTTCAGATTTAGGCATATTATTATCCATTTAAAGACTTGTAAAAAAAAACTTCGCCACTGTACACACATTCACACAACAGCTCAATTGTAAAAAGACACTGGCAAACTCCTGCACTCACCTTTAAATGATTCCACCTGTCCACATCCTCTCTTTGCAGAAAATTAGCCTTACAGGTATCAACAACACAGTCCACATGACCACTAATAAACTAAAGATGGTAACAATATTTTGTGAAAAAAGTAATAATGCATTTTTAATGGGTACTTTATGTAACTCCACACTGCTAACACTCTGTGTGAAAAAAGGAATTGTGAAGGGTGCTGGGTTGGGAATAATTGGAACCTGTCTTTACAGTTATTTGCCATTTGCAAAGTTCAACAGAACAACTTTATTTGAAATAAAATGTTGCTTACAATCTAAAAGCTCACAGTAAAATGATGACACCTAATAACATGACATGGTACAATTTGTTATGATGCAGTTTTCTGTGTCCATAAAATCAATAACAAGCACAGAAAATTTGTTAATCTATAGTGGCCAAGGAAACACAAAGCATTGAAACCAACGACAGAAAAATAAATCACATACAAATTAGAAGTTTGTAAAGTTTAATTATTGAGTTTAATTAGTAATATCGACTAAGATTGGGAAAAGGAAGTGGAAGGGGGAGGGGGTTCAAGCTCAGGTTACTTGATTGGAAAATCTAGCCAAATTAAAATTCTAAAAAACAAATTAATTTATATTACATTTATTAATTTATAACTAAACGTCCTTCTTGAACACTTAGCTCGTGTTTACAAAATAGTTTTTAATAAGTGCTTCTAGGAATTATCATTTAAAAAAGAAAAAAAATTTTTTTTAATTATAATAAAAATTTTAATAAATTGTGTACATTTTAATAATTACAAGAATGATTGGCAGCTTATCAATTCACTTTAGGTGGATATGTAATAATATGAACATGTTACAGGTTGATCCTAGATGATACAAAAACACTATTTTTAAAATAAATCAGGAAAACCATATATCTAATTAACCCATGTAATTTAAGAATGACATAAATGTTATTTCCCCCCACTAAGCTTGATAATAGAAGCTCTTATTTGAAAGAAATGCCAAAAGGTAGGCAACAAGTAAATTGAAGCTATAGAGTAGAGATTTTTTTTATTTTTATTTCTAGTCAGCCATCTTCCTACTATGTTCATTTTGTAAGATCAATATAAACACTTTAAATAGCTATTGATCTCGAAATCTTTGGTCTTAAATTAGTTCACCGTATTCAGAACAAAAATAATATAGAGGCCTTGTTGAGACAGTAATGCATGTAATTACATTTTTCTTTTGGTCACAAGGTATAATAAAATTTTGTTAAAGAAAAATTTAATAAAACAGACATTGATATTAGCTTGTGTCCACACCTAAACATGAAGTAAAGAATCTAAAATATATTATCTGGTTATTTTTTGTTTTCTTAACACCAACAGAGGGGACAAAACCCCAATATTTTATGTCTGATTATTCATTTAAACAAGAGTAGTGCACCTTGCATCATTTCAGTTGATTTTATTATTTATGAAGAACAAGCATCTGCTTTTGGGGGAAATGAAATGAGAACCAGAAAAAAAAAAAAAAAAGAAACAGCATCTCATTTTTTAACATTAGCTGCACATCTTTAATTTGTTGTTCATAATGTACAGAAGTTTTAACTTTTTTTTAAGACATTACCCAAGATGAGTTTTTGAATGGAGTGCTCATTGGGTGAGCGGTTGAAACTGACCCACTGAACTGTGGTATCCTGTTTCCTTGTCAGGTCCTCACATCTGAGTTGCCGGGTCCATGACAAAAACTTTTTTTTTTTACCCGTTATCTACTTGTCGTTGGTGCTTTGTGAATTCGGTACATGAGGCCTGATTTTCGTAACAGGCCAATGAAAAATAATCAACATCTCATCTATAGACGACCGATCAACATTTGAACATTAAATTGCTAATACAAGGTTGTCGTATATGTCAATGACAGGTCTAACAAATGAGGCCTACAGGTGATATCACCATCTATCATTCAGTACAACTCACACAAGGTAGCATAAATTAAACACAGCCCTCAGTGTCTCGTCAAAAAAGATACATTTATTTACAGTAGTGTAGTCACTATTTACTATTTAATTGAGGTGAATGAAGTCATAGCTCAGTATTGTGTTTGCAGTGGAAGAAAACCTTATGTCAGGCTTGAAAGTGATTGGGTTTTGAATTTTATTAATTTATAGCAATGGGGTTGGGTTGACCATTATGTCACAATATGTGTGCAACTATGTAGCTTACAATACAGAGATAGCTGGATTTGTTTTGTCCCCCAACATTTGAAGTGGTGATTCACCTTCCCTAATTTTTGCCAGCCCCCACAGCCAAAGTTTTAAGAGCTTTCAAACTCAACCTTTGTATGTTTAAACCCAATCTCCTAACAGTGGTCAGGTACACAGCCTAGAAATGCATAAAAAAAAATATTATTGTGGCAGACATACAATTTGGTGTGCAACAATTTGGTGTGCAACTACCATGACAAAACATAAAGTTCTCACCAAAACAATAAATAACTATCCTAGCTGAATATAATATAATAAATATCAGTTTAAAAAAATCAAAAAATCTCAAACACATTCATACATCAGCTTTATCAAAATTATTAAGATGACCCCCAAATATTTGTCAACAATCTCGATGAAGCACTAATTAAATTAAAATGAACCGCAACAGTATTTGCAGAGTACATTTTTAAAAAAAATCAAAGTAAATAAAAATGATGACATTTAAAAAATTATTATGATCAAATTTTACAAACATTGCATACTATTGATTATTATGAATATTGTTACATATGGTTTTAAACATTTCCTTTGGAGGACAACAGGATTGGAATATGGAATATTCAACAAGTTATTTATAAAATACGAACCAATGGTAAATATCTATGTATGAAGAAATAGTAGATATAAAGTATAAAGATAAGAAAACTAACCAATTCACATTACCATATTTTAAATCAATAAAAAAAACCACATTTTGTTAATAATGCCTTGCTGGAAACAGACGCTCAGCAGCTTTAAGTGATGCATAGTAAACTTAAAAAAATACTTTCATAAAAAAAACATTTGCGCAACATTGCAAACACATTCAACATCCATGCTCATTTGTTTTTCTTATTGGAAGCAGACACACTGTGTCCATGTCCTAATGGAGATACTGCAGCACCACACACAAAAGCAATCTTTAAACTAGTCTTGATCTGCACATGTAGTATATGTCTATTTTAAGAAGGGGGGCTAGATTCATAATGAGATGATTACAGGGTTGAATGCAGTCATCCTAGATTTTTTAAAGAATTTATTTTCAGAATTTTACTTGACATACACATTTACTTTGCAATATTTTGGTTTCCTTTTCTAGTAGACTTCGAAAAAGTTTTGTTCAATGCCAAATGAAGATAATTTATTTGTAAGACAGTAACACACTTCCTTTAGATTAATCATAACAAATACTATATCATGGAAAAAAAAAAAAAGAATTACCTCTTATGACTGAATTCATCAGGGCCCCCCCAAACTTAAACATTGTACAAGGGGAGGAATGTTTCATCCAGGGCCCCCAACACCTTTTTTTTTTTATTTGGACCAACCCTAAGTGAGGCTTATACAATTTGTTGAAACTAGGGGAAAATAAACAGGACAAAAAAAAAACACGAATCTACATGCATAGGAGCCAAAATGATCAATAAATTGATCGTGGGCCCTTAAGATATAGAAGAAGAAGAAGACTAGCCTTGCTTCACAAATTTATCAAATTTAATTTACAATATGGAACAAAGTACACACAAATTATACAATAAAACAAACACACACAAGGTAGGTAAATGCTTACAAGCAATTGAAAAAGATAACAGTTACTTCCCTGGAGCTACTTCACCTAAGATACGCCCTGACAACAACATACTGCACAGTACTTCACCTAAGATACGCCCTGACAACAACATACTGCACAGTACTTCACCTAAGATACACCCTGACAACATACTGCACAGTACTTCACCTAAGATACGCCCTGACAACAACATACTGCACAGTACTTCACCTAAGATACGCCCTGACAACATACTGCACATGAACTTCACCTAAGATACGCCCTGACAACAACATACTGCACAGTACTTCACCTAAGATACGCCATGACAACAACATACTGCACAGTACTTCACCTAAGATACGCCATGACAACAACATACTGCACAGTACTTCACGTAAGATACGCCATGACAACAACATACTGCACAGAGGGGTATCACAGCAACTTGTGGGTGGAGCAGCCGTTAATGCTAGGAAATTTTTTATTATATATAACTATCTATATGTGTATATGGTATGTATATTTTTGTACACACTTGTATGTACCGGTAAAATAATTAGCACGTAATAAAGACTCAGCACTTAACAAAAAAACACACCACATCATTATTCGTTGTAAAACCTTTAAAACTTCGAAAAGTCTAAAAATGACTTTTTGGTTTCAAAATTTAAATAAATTATAAGTTTTCAATGAATTTTTAACAAAATAATTTTTGCAGGCAAATGAGTCAGACTTCATATTTTTGAAAAATTGATAATATATAAGAAAAAGAACATTTTATTTTCTCACAGCAAATTTCTATGACATGTTGCCATGCCAATAAAATCTGCAATGATTTACTGCAAAACACTTGAGGGTTTTCTCTACCAAGAAATCTGACTTCCATCTTACTCATACACTGTCGCACTTAAAATTTATGGGAAAGAATGTTTCGTAACGTAATAAATCAGAATGCGAAAGGAATCGAACTAAACAAAATATTTATCAACTCTTTGTAAGATTTCATATATTTATTCTATCAGGAGGGCAAATGAGTGCTTCATGCATGTACAGCTATCATTTAGTGCTTCATACACAAGTACCGCTATCATTTAGTGCTTCATACAAGTACATCTATCATCATGCTGATTAGGAACAGGTCCCCTTATCTGAATGGAAGCAAGTGTTACAGATATCTAATTAGGATATGCTGTCCTTAACTCATAACGGAAGCGCTCCTCGTCTCTTTCAAAACGGCTCTACATGACACGCTGATGTGCCTTGCTCATTCATTTCAGCATTTTCTTGGCAGCTGTGTTATTTAGGTCAACCACTATGCCGTCACAGCTCCAAAATCTATATCTGATCTTAAATACAGGAAGAGGGGGGAAAAAAAAAATGCGTTTGAAACTAATGAGGATGTTTGTGACATCCATTCATTAGAAGAAAGCCCGGCACAAGACTTGGCCAGATTACCAAGGCTGTGCAAAGTAGATTCCATGTCCAAGAAGCAAGTACAAGTCACAGAACAAGCAGCTGACATTGTATGATAAGCTGAGATCAGTGTTTCAACAGTCCACGTTGTGTGTGCGTGCCTTGATAATGGACACATTTGATTTTGCCCTCTAGAGAAACAAACAAACAAACCAATGTATACACAGCAATATAGTGATATAAAACCCCCCCCCCCCCCCGTCCATATCCAGTGATGATAACAGTGGACCAGACATGGTTGGTTAAGTCTGTAAACATCCACTGCTCCCTCCGGACATGTTCATTTCAGACATCTGTTCTCTTAAGTAAGTCAGTCAATAAAGAAATACAGTAGATAAGATAAAAACATAGTGAGAAAATTCCATAAAGACAAAGAATTGACTCTAAAGCTTTGAACGCATACAGCATGTTCTTTTCAGACATACACCTACATGGGATGGCCATTGGATTAAAAAAAAATAAATCACAGAACTTGGGTAAAATGAAAAGATACATTTTTTTTTTACAAGAAATAAATTGAGATGAAAAAAAAAAAATCAAAACATTTTTATTATTATTTGCAAGGTGAACCTGGTATTTTTAGAAGCTCAAAGTTGGCCAAGTGTTTTATTTAAGTAAAATGCAAAAAGTTTATCTGGCAAGCCATTGTGAGCAAGAACTAAACAAAAGTTGATCACCACTTAACAAACAAACAAAAATTGTCGTAAAATGATCCATTTTTTCCTTTCTCTTGTTACTCCTTGATTCACTCATCATCCATGTTCGGGGCTCTCGTGATAATAAATGGTGGAAATGTTCACTAGGGCATTATAAATTAAAAATATTGTCTATTTAAAGTGTTGATGGAACTGTCAAACCGGGACAATCGTTGTCGTCGACATTCCCTCTTGTCATGTCAATAATCCAGCTGCCAGCCATCATTGAGCATCCAGACAGCAGTATCCACTGCACAAAATACTGTTGGACTGCACACTTTAGATAGGCATGTGAGCCTGCTGGTAGAAATCTGGGTCATCCTCGTCATCCAACTCAAAGTCTTCCTCCTCCATATCAAGCTGGCAGATTAAAAATAAAACCATCGTCATTGCACGACCAGACTTCATATACAGGTATCACCTTTAGGATCTCGTTATAGCGGATAGAAAGATGGATAGGAGTTCTGCCATTAAGCAATGTCGGATTGATAAATAACTGTTCTTCCATAATTTAATTTAGCAGTTACAGCTTGTACCAGACTTTTAGACACTTATTATAAAAGTTTGAAACTGACAATATACCAAGGAAAGAACCTCCAGATATTTAAAAAATTTTTCTTATTTGCTAAGCCGATTAAATTAGATAAGTTCTACACTTTCATTAATAATTATGTACAGAGAAAAGTTTTTTTTTTAAATTTGGTAGTCAATCATTTGATACGGTTACTCAAAACTAAAACTCTCAAGTTACACATCTTACATGTTCCAGTTCTTCATGGCTAAAAAATCGGCTGACTATCTTCAACCTCAGGGGCACCAACAGCACCAGCAGGAATGGGAAGGCTAGCGCAGCAGCCGTAGATTTGATGACAATAAGAAAGATGAGACAGGCCAGCTGAATCAAGGTGAACTTATGCATCTGACTTGTGCGAACCTGAGAAATTACATCAACAACGTCAGTAAACAGGAGGTTAAAGTTGTTCAGTTAACAGAGGATTAAGTGGGTCAGCAAGCAGAGGGTCAATGGATCAGTAAACAGGAGGTTGAGTGGGTCAGTAAACTAAAATTGAAAGTTGTAATTTGAACAAAAATAACAACTTTTTAATAAATAATCCTTGCAATTATAATGACTGGCTTAAAAGTAGAAAGTATGTGGCACAACATTCATTCATATCACGGTATAAAAGTAGAATATATGACACAACATTCATTCATATCACGGTATAAAAGTAGAATATATGACACAACATTCATTCATATCACGGTATAAAAGTAGAATATATGACACAACATTCATTCATATCACGGTATAAAAGTAGAATATATGACACAACATTCATTCACAGCAATCTATTGAAGTAGAATATATGACACAACATTCATTCATATCACGGTATAAAAGTAGAATAGATGACACAACATTCATTCACAGCAAGCTATAGAAGTAGAATATATGACACAACATTCATTCACAACAAGCTATAGAAGTAGAATATATGACACAACATTCATTCACAGCAAGCTATAGAAGTAGAATATATGACACAACATTCATTCACAGCAAGCTTTAGAAGTAGAATATATGACACAACATTCATTCAAATTAACCTATAGAAGTAGAATATATATTTATATGGTGCAAGCTACATTCAGTCTGGCTAAATTTGGCAAAAACATTCATTCACAGTAAGCTATAGAAGTAGAATGTATATGGCACAACATTCATTCACAGCAAGCGATAGAAGTAGAATATATAACACAACATTCATTCACAGCAATCTATGAAAGTAGAATATATATGGTGCAACATTCATTCACAGTCAGGCTAAATCTGGCAAAACATTCATTCACATCAATCTATAGCAGTAGAATATATGTGACACAGCATTCATTCACACTCAAGCTAAAGAAGTAGAGTATATCTGACACAGCATTCATTCACACTCAAGCTTAAGAAGTAGAAGATATGTGACACAGCATTCATTCACACTCAAGCTAAAGAAGCAAGCAGAGTATATTTTCAACAACTTTTGGGCAACATTACTACTGACCTTTCGGACATAAACCACTGAAGGGTGATACTTGACAGGCATGAGGAGCAACTTGACCCTCTCAAACATCTGGACACCACTGAGGGTGGACACCCCAAGGTAAAGAAAAACCCCAAACAAAGCTGGGACAGGGACCTCCCTCAGCACTGGACCCGCAGCTACAGCAGCACCTGTTTGCATTGCAATCAAATGAACATTATTAATGGCATCTCTCAGGCTGTAAAGATACAGATTCTAAGGGAGAGTATACAACTAATAATAGAAGTTGGTTAGCTGGGTGACAAAATCAGTGTGACATCAGCTGACAGCTTCCGTTTCATATCCACCAATGATTTAACACACGTTTACAGTAGTTATCTCTCCCCGCAACACGCTTGCAACAATACAACACACATCTCTCATTACAAGACACTTGTTATACACATATAACACTGCAAAAAATATGTAGCCATACTACACGTTATGCTGCAACACACTTGTAACACAACACACATTTCGTTACAACACACGTTATCCATCAAAGACATGAGACTTGCCTATCAAGAAATGAACACAGAAGTTTGTCACTCTCTGCTCCTTGACTCCCAGGAGTTGTGGCTTCTCTCCGGGCGCATGCGTACTGCTGTACTCACTCAGGGCACTGATGTGCGCCACTGTGCGCACCGTGGCCGCACACATCCAGGGCAGACCAAACAGACCCCCCAGGAACGTGAGGAAACCTAAAATGATCTGGTCCAAGTGGTAGCCGGAACCTTTCTTTAACTTGCGTTCTTTCTTGTTTAGGATCATTCTGGAGATACGGGAACAACCAAAGAAATAATGAATGGCTCTTGTAATTTGTTAATTCTTTAGAGATAGTAGGTCTACTTGGTGGTCAAAATCGAGATGAAATATTTTCAAAAAACATTTTGATATTAAAAAAAAGACTACAATATTGTCTTAGAGGACACACCCCATTTGAAATGCTTCTAAACACAACATGTTTCTACCACAATTTTGTCTAACAGCTTACTCTGTGATCTGTGTTTCCATAAATAGCAAGATAAATATGAGAAATCCTGGCAAGGCTGATCCAAAAATGAGCCAAACTGGCATCGTCTGCTTCATACCCATGGGGTTGATAAACCAGCCGCGATCTTCGGATGTCGGGGTCAAGGGATCTGTCAGGTCAAGTTTCTGAAAGTAACATTGTGTAGTAATTCAGCAACTATACTCCGGTCGGCAAATTTAAACGATTTCTTATATCTTTATAGCATGTAACATTTGTATGCAGTTTTTATACATTTTTATTGAATGGAAGATTTTTATGCGATTTTTATACATTTTTATGGTATTTAACTTTTAATGCAATTTTTATACATCTTTATTGTAGTGTACCATTTTTATGCAATTTTTATCAATGGGCAATAAATAAGTAAACCAAAAATGAGTGACTTGACTGATAAGATAATTAGTCAATAGTTAACTAACCTGCACATAAGTGGTCTTCATAAGAAAGCTAAGAATCACCATACACACTAAAGCAATCAACACACCAAAGTCTCCCAAAGCACGCCGAACCTGAGATCAAATTAATGGTTAGAGCCAAACAAATGATTCAATTCATATGACAAGGAACTAGTGTACCCAGCTAACTGCTGTAACATGTCTTGCCAACTAACTGCTGTAACATGTCTTGCCAACTAACTGCTGTAACATGTCTTGCCAACTAACTGCTGTAACATGTCTTGGCAACTAACTGCTGTAACATGTCTTGCCAACTAACTGCTGTAACATGTCTTGCCAACTAACTGCTGTAACATGTCTTGCCAACTAACTCCTGTAACATGTCTTGCCAACTAACTGCTGTAACATGTCTTGCCAACTAACTGCTGTAACATGTCTTGTTAATCAAAATGTCATCTCTACTTACACTTCTCCCCAAGAACTTGCTGTTTCGAAAAATCCTGAGAAAGTATGCAATGAGGAATGTTCCAAAAACCAATATGAGAGACAACAGGGCTGTGTTGGGCTGGTTCTCCTTGTCTGGACTGGGCTCATTGCTGGCACCGTAGTTGTTTGTGTGGAGCTGTGACGGTAGGGATGTTGTGTTGGTCCAAGACGTTGTGTTGATCCAGTCGGAGACGTTGTCAGGGTAGAGCCACACGGACCTGTTGTGTTGATGTGTCTCATTTAACGTGTCATTGTTGAAGTAGTCTGGTAGGAAGCAGTAATCCTCCATCAGGGGATGCTGGGAGAAAATCTGGGGAAACGCAAGAAATTAATTTTGTGATGATTTATTTTATTTATTTATTTTTTTAATAGGGACATTGGGTTTTCATATCATCAGAACAACCACATACCTGAACCAACTTTTTCACCACTTCGTAGATAAAAATAAGTGAAATGAGAATGGCGAAGATTTCCTCCACAAACCGGGACACATAACGGACCAGGAAACTTCCCTCGAGTGCCACAGCCAGTGTAGTGATGGCAAAGACCCAAAGACCAATCCAAAATCTTAGGGGCAAGAACTCCAGGTCGTTGGAGTCACAGAACTGGAATTACAAGTGAAAAGCTAGAGCCTGTGTATTAAAATGTTAATTATCGCAAGCTAAAATGTTAAGTGAGGCTGATTAAAAACACGGAACAAAATATTAGAAGAAAGAAATATCCCTAAAACTATTTTTAGCTATTATCATATCTGTAAAAAAAATTTTATGAATCACAACATTCTGGTCATTGATTTTGTATCTGAAATATTAGGATAATATTGCAAAAGTCCAACTGAATCACAACATTCTGGTCTTTGATTTTGTATCTGAAATATTAGGATAATATTGCAAAAGTCCAACGGCTAATAATACAAGCTGAAGAAGACGCGTCAAAACAAGGTAAAAATATAATTTTGGGGCTAATTCCCTTTTGTAATAAGCTGTTTAAATGAAGGACATTTTTGATGGCTGCAAATGTACAGCACTAAGTTGTGAGCACTTCTACTGCTAGCATAATGCCCCTGGTAGGATTACACCCCTAATCCCATGTTTGCTGACCTTGTACAAACTCTCCTCAAAAACCAGCACGGGGCCGGTCGCTCCTATGATGAGCAGGGGCTGACCAGACAACAGGCTGAAGATCATTCCAAAGACAGAAGTGGCCACCATCGTCTCACTCACCCCCATCATTCGATTGGTCTTCTCACCTGAGATAGCAATTGAATCATCCATGGACCGCATGTCAAAATTGAATTCTTTTGAACATCACATTGAATTAAATATTTTTTTAAATATTTCATAACTACATATGTTGCAATCTTACAAGTAATGCAATCATAAATGTACTTCAAAAGAATTGTGCGGCTGCCACTACAAATGTATAATTGTAAGAAGAAATGCCGTCCTGTTATATCAGAAAGCTACTTGTTTAGATGCTTTAGTTTTGATCAAGACAAGTACCAGAAAGGTGGACCAATGGCATGATTCAAAGCATGTTGGTTAAGGGTCTAAACCATCAAATATGTTCACAAGATGCTTTCAAAATAGCAACATAACAGGCAATACACGTTCTTTAAGACTACTGTGCATGGCACACAAGCTAGAAGCAATCATTATATTATCAACATATGGATATATAGGTGAGAATAGTTTTTATAAATATATGTCATAAAGAACTAGAACATTATTTTAAAATTGATTTGTCCAATTATATAAATAATCTGGTAAAAAAAATAAATTTTTCACTTCTGATGGATGCTATCAGAACAAGGTATAAGATAAATTGTCAAGCTAAATAACATGATGAGGCTCAAGATGACGTTAACAAAGGGGACTCACTCAACAATCCTCCAAAAGCAATGCAAGGTGAAAGACATGTAAAAAATATGAAGAACAAAGTTTTGATACACTGGCCGTTGGCGGCATCCTTGATGTCGCTGAGGTAATGGGGGTAGCGCCGCCGGATGTCGTTGTACACGCCACCAAACAGGCAGCCCGTTCGTTGTAGCGGATCCGATGGAATGTCATCTTTGTCCAGCAAGGCTGCGGGTGGAAGTGCTATCATTTATTAAAGGGGCAACAACAGACGGGAACATCCAACACATGGAACAACACCCCCGGCTACTTGGTTCATCAATCAAAATTTTAATGATAAGCTTTGGTGTCAAATTTTTACCATTAAGTCGCAATGGTTGGTGGAGTAATTTATACGACTCAGATTTTTTATATCGCTATAATTCTGCAGCTATTAATTTGTGATTCCTCAGTTTATTATTTTATAATATGGATAATGTTCCCTGCCAAAGTTTTCCATATCTTCACACAATTTCTGTTTGAATTATAATTTTGTGTATTTTGTGTAATGCCTAAGAGATGATTTGGGGGTAGAAAAAAAAAGGGGGGGGGGGGCCGGGGGTTATGATATTTTAATTCCATTTAATTTTATTTACAACTTTTATATCCAGAATCTTGCACTAGGTTTAACTCTGTGTCTCCATCCAACCATTCAACGGAGATTATAGCATGCAAGTAAAGCTACAGTGTTGGCAAATATGAACATACATGTCTTCAAACATAATCTTATCATAAAGACACACTTGAAGAAAATTGTTGCATAAAACAAAAGCCCAAATCTGAGCAAAAGCTATGTGAGGCCAATATACAATCACTACATCCATATAGTAATAATTCATAACTTCTTTAATGAAACTCATTCCTATCTAAAGGTCATAGGTCACTATCACCTTCAAATGCTGGGATGTTAAATGATATCATCATGCTATTTTTAAAAAAAATATTTATACGTCAATATTCCAGTTGATTAATTATTATATCCATTTAATTGTTTGAACATGTGAAAGGTTTAGCAGGGATGATAAATAATTTTAAAGTGTGTAGCTGAGCGGAGCTTTACAGAGATGTTCCTCAGTTTGGATGATAAACTTTTGGCTTGTACATAACAACTCAGTTTTAAGTCTAGCATTCAGTAACCTGAAAACTGGAATATGATAATGAACAAAACTGTTTAATGAATTACTTTTTATATTCTATAAAAGTCAACATGACATGACTTCATAGAACCCAACAAAGAATTCAACATATCATGAGTTCAAAGAAAGTCAATATGTCATGACATTATAGAAGTCAACATATCATGACTTCATTCTGCTTTTTTTCTCCAAGACAAGAATTCCCACCCCCCCACACAAAGAAACAAAAAACGAAAAAAAAAAAAAAAAAAAAAAACAGACAAACAAAAAACAAAAAAAACCCCCCCCCCCCCCAGACAAGAAAATCCTTCCAAAAAAAAAAAATTAAAAGTGACAGCTACATAAATTACAATCTGTTTTCCATAAACTATTTAAAAATTATTTTTTAAAATGAAAGTGTGATTATAAATTTATAAGATAGCTTTTAATGAGTCATTCATTTTACGCAACAGCCTTTAAAATCAGCCAGTTAGTTTTACACAGCAGAGAAAATATTTAAGCCATTCAGATTATATTAGAGATCAACTTTTTTTTAATACATTCAAAAAAAAAAGGTGTTATACACTAAAGAATATCTTTTTCTTTTTTTAAATTACTTTCACATTTTTGTATAAAAACTGTATTTTTATCATTTTTTTAATCATTAAGTTCAAATGTCTATTCTGTATTAGCCAAACCCAAACAGCAAAACTTAAATATCTGGTAACAATTAAAGACTGATATATCCAATTCCATCTACTGAGTGGATTATCCAACCCTATCTATTGAGTGGGTTATCCAACCCCATCTATTGAGTGGGTGACCCAAACCCATCTATTGAGTGGGTTATCCAACCCCATCTATTGCGTGGGTTATCCAACCCCATCTATTGAGTGGGTTATCCAACCTCATCTATTGAGTGGGTTATCCAATTTCATCTATTGAGTGGTTTACCCAAACCCATCTATTGCGTGGGTTATCCAAACCCATCTATTGAGTGGGTTATCCAACCCCATCGATTTGAGCAGGTTATCCAATCTCATCTATTGAGCAGGTTATCCAATCTCATCTATTGAGTAGATTACCCCAACCCATCTATTGAATGGGTTATCCAATCTCATCTATTGAGTGGGTTACCCAAACCCATCTATTGAGTGGGTTACCCAAACCCATCTATTGAGTGGGTTATCCAACCCCATCTATTGAATGGGTTATCCAATCTCATCTATTGAGTGGGTTACCCAAACACATCTCTTGAATGGGTTATCCAAACCCATCTATTGTGTGATATATATTCCAGGGACTAAGTCAGACCATGTTTACAATATCAACAAAACTTAGATCCAAACTAAGGAAACATCAAACAACTAAGAAAAAGAAAGTGAAGAGTCAAATTAACATATTGTTGGTTTCAGATTGTTACTACCATACCCATGGTAGAATAGAGATGATCAGATGATACTACTGTTATGAGCATAATTTTCATTGTATCAAATTGAAGGAGCTTGGAAGCGAAATCTAAACTGTGTAAAAACGAGAGGGACTAAGACAAGACAATGATGACCAAAGCAAATGCATGTTGGAAAGTTGTTCAAAACTGGGTGTTATCGGGTTATCAAAACCGTTTGGTTAACTTCAGTAGGCCAAACTGTGCAAGTAAATAACGTCAAGACTGTGTGAGTCACTCAGTAATACACAGGTTCAATTACACACGACTAAAGCACAAACAAATGTTATAAAATTTAAATGTGTGCAGGACAATGCTAAATTCAAATGAAGCAAATCTATACATTAATATTTCTTTTCGCCTTTATTTTCTTAAAATTTTTATAATTTTTGTAATGACATCTTTGTAATTACTGGTAGATTCATTGCTTTATTCCGTTTGACAAAAATCTGTAGCCTATGCATTTTATCCTACAGTCTGTACCATATTCAAAATCATTTAAGCAGCAACAATTAATGGACATTTGGCAGCCACTTGCAATGCTATTTTTGAATTACCAGGTCATGTCAGTAAGGTCCAGTAGTTAAGTGATGTCATTAGATCCAGTAGTTTAGTGATGTCATTAGATCCAGTAGTTTAGTGATGTCAGTAAGGTCCAGTAGTTTATTGATGTCATTAGGGTCCAGTAGTTTAGTGATGTCAGTAAGGTCCAGTAGTTTATTGATGTCATTAGGGTCCAGTTGTTTTTCGATGTCATTAGGTCCAGTAGTTTAGTGATGTCATTAGGTCCAGTAGTTTAGTAATGTCATTTAAGCATTGGTGGTATCAAGCAAAAGAATTGGAAAGGCAGGGCGTGCTGAAACAGCAATGGTGAAGACTGTTGTTAATTGTGTAAACATGTACATGTACACAAAGACGACATTCAACCTTCACAACAAAATGTTAACATTCAAATGAAAGCAAATTCTTTTTTTAGAATTGGAACGTTGGCACAAAACTTAAATATGTACAAATTGAAAAATTGATAAAAACTAACCAAATGACAACAAGAAAGGCAACTCTAGATAGAGCAAGCAAAGAGTTGCGAGCATACCACTTTTCCTCCTCTCCAGACGTTTTCTATGGGCTAGGCCAAGGGAAGAGCAACAGAGTAAAGGGAGACAAGTTTATTAAGTTCAGCCATAAGGGGAGAAATAAAGGGAGACAAATGTGGCTCAAACAAGGGTGGAGTTTATTGTATGAAGCAGGGAGATTCATCTTTATTACTGCCCTTAATCACTACTTAAAACACCCATGGGTCAGCAGTCCTTAAAACAAGGGGAGGTAACATTTAAACCAGGACTCAGCAGTCATCATTAAATCAGGGGGTCGACAACCCAACTTATGACAAAGACCAGACACTGCCATGACCCTCAAGGAGCAGCCACAATGTTTACTACCGTGTTGCTATAACCACTGGATTAGAGGTGTGAATGAAAATTTGATTTATTGATTTGTATTTTCTTGTTTATAGACAGACATTGTTGACTGTTGCCCAAAAGTCAAAAAAGATCTCTTAGCAGCGAAAGCAGCAATGGGGATAAAATATCTAGATCAGTAGTTCCCAATAATGCTCAGTGGAGCCCTCAGGGTTCCTCCACATGCACTTCTCGGAGGGGCACTGCAGGAAATAAAAATACAAATCTCTTAACACCATTAACGTGCAAGATATGGTTTAGGCCTAAGGGGCTCCTCCATAGAATTCGAGTCAAAACTGTTGGGAACCACTGATCTTGATGTCCACATTTGTTATGTTCTCCATGGATGAGGTCAGAAAGGGATAGCAAAAATGCATATTGACTGTATTTGCCCATGTCATTTTCAACCTATGACACACAAACTAGACACCGAGAAGCCCATTCATTACTCCACATCTTAATTGAGCTTTATGCCTGCATTTTTTTTTACCTTTATATTTCTTCTCTGCTTGAATAAAATTCATTCACACTAAGTCTTTTTTAAAATTTTATTTTTATTTTTTTTTTTTAAATTTCAGGCGGCACCCTAAAGGCTTCAGGTACACAAGGACACAATTGTCAAACTGCTATACTATACGTGAACAATCATACAAAGGCCACATTGTCCATGATAGCCAGATCTTCTCCCTTGTACCACAGCACAGGGCGTCAAAATGGTTTTATCTAATAAGTCAACGTGAAAATGAGCTGTGGAGCTTACACCAATGACACTTAGCATGTGTACAGCCAAATGTATCCACACCAATGACACTTTGCATGTATACAGCCAAATGTATCCACACCAATGACACTTTGCATGTGTACAGCCAAATGTATCCACACCAATGACACTTAGCATGTGTACAGCCAAATGTATCCACACCAATGACACTTAGCATGTGTACAGCCAAATGTATCCAAACCAATGACACTTTGCATGTGTACAGCCAAATGTATCCACACCAATCACACTTTGCATGTGTACAACCAAATGTGTCCACACCAATGACACTTTGCATGTGTACAACCAAATGTATCCACACCAATGACACTTAGCATGTGTACAGCCAAATGTATCCACACCAATCACACTTTGCATGTGTACAGCCAAATGTATCCACACCAATCACACTTTGCATGTGTACAGCCAAATGTATCCACACCAATGACACTGCATGTGTACAACCAAATGTATCCACTATGTACATGTAACATAGTTCTATCATATGTGGACAGCAGTATGTGAAATCACGGAATGTAACATCAAGCCTTACCTTCTTTTTCTTCAATTTGCTGTTTTTTGAGTTTCCGCATCTGAGCTCGCTTGCGGGCCATGTGGGTGATGGGCAGCAGCGTGCGATGATCCCAGTCACCAGGTGGCAGCACAATAGAATCATCAAGGAAACTGTTTATAGCTCGCAGCAAGTCATCTCGTGACTCGGCTCGATAAGCAACATCATGAAATTGCTGGGGAAGGTTAAAGACTGTTTTAAAATAATGTTAGCAGTATGTCTCCTGGTCTCACGCGTCACTTCAAAGGAAAACTTCATTGAAACAGTCAATCATTCTCAACTTCCATGAAACACGTAAATGAAATTGCTGAAAGATATTGTGAGATCAGAATAGAGAGTTGGCCAATAATGTCGGGGGACAAAAAAATAATTAACTGGAAAATTTTTATATATCATCTAATATAATATGATTATGTTTCAGGGAGGAAAAGACTGTGGGACTTCCAACAAGGAGGAGATGGATTAGAGCACCAATCCCCCAATGGATTAGAGCATCAATCACCCAATGGATTAGAGCATATTATCACCAAATGGATTAAAGCAACAATCACCCAATGGATTAGAGTACCAATCACCCAATCAGATTTTCTGAAGAAAATGTTGAGAATTTACCCATCAGAGGTGTAAGAGGTAAACATAATGTCAAGTATCAAAGATGAACAGAGTGAATTTCTGACCTGGTTTGACATGAGCGTTGATAAAGATCTGCCAACTTCATGGTAGTCCATTCCTCCTCTCTCCGGACCCAGCAGTATGAACAGGAACCTACAAAAGTCCCAGAATTCATTCAGTCAGTGTTGGTGAGTGATAGCACACAAGAGTATGGTGAACAGAGGTGCTGATGTAAATGAGTGTTAGAAAACTAGACCCGTCACATGCTCTTAAACAAAACTAGACCAGTCTCCTTCTCTTAAACAAAACTAGACCCGTTACATGCTCTTAAACAAAACTAGACCCGTCACATGCTCTTAAACAAAACTAGACCCGTCACATGCTCTTAAACAAAACTAGACCAGTCACATGCTCTTAAACAAAACTAGACCCGTCACATGCTCTTAAAGAAAACTAGACCCGTCACATGCTCTTAAAGAAAACTAGACCCGTCACATGCTCTTAAACAAAACTAGACCCGTCACATGCTCTTAAACAAAACTAGACCCGTCACATGCTCTTAAACAAAACTAGACCCGTCACATGCTCTTAAACAAAACTAGACCCGTCACATGCTCTTAAACAAAACTAGACCCGTCACATGCTCTTAAACAAAACTAGACCCGTCACATGCTCTTAAACAAAACTAGACCCGTCACATGCTCTTAAACAAAACTAGACCCATCACATGCTCTTAAACAAAACTAGACCTGTCACATGCTCTTAAACAAAACTAGACCCGTCACATGCTCTTAAACAAAACTAGACCCGTGGTGTTACCCCAGGAAAACAAAAGATCCAAAGCATTCATTTGATCTTATTGGATCATCAGTGGACGCAAATGGTCACAAGTAGGGTTTCCCATTTTCTGGATTTTCGCTTATCCCAGGAAAAAAGTAGAAAAATCACCCTCATCCCAAAAATCACAGGATGAAAGCGAGTAATTCAATTAAAAAGCAATTATAAACTGAATTCAACCATGCGAGAGTTGGTTTTTGTAATTCCTGAATGTTTTTTGTCTATCAATGAATCAAAAACGATGTGGAGGGGTCTGTCACTTGCTACCAGTTGTTTCATTTCTCCCTTGCTTAGCCCTAGTAATAAATAACTAGCTAATAACATCCTTGTAAGCAAAAGTCGGATATGACCGCTGCAGAAAAAAGCTTTCCACTTCATATGAGTTTTGCATTCATTAAAGCAGTGGTTCTCAACCTTCCTAATGCAGCGAACCTTTACAACAGTTCCTCATGTTGTGGCAACCCCCCAAACCATAAAATTATTTTCACTGCTACTCCATAACTGTAGAGTATAAGTGTTTTATTAACTGTAGTGTATATGTGTTGTCATAACTGTAGAGTATATGTGTTGTCATAACTGTAGAGTATATGTGTTGTCATAACTGTAGTGTATATGTGTTGTCATAACTGTAGTGTATATGTGTTGTCATAAATGTAGAGTATATGTGTTGTCATAAACGTAGAGTATATGTGTTGTCATAAATGTAGTGTATATGTGTTTTCCGGTGCTCTTAGGCCACCCCATGCCAAAGGGTCATTCAACCCCCCCCCCCCAAGGGGTCGGGACCCACATCTTGAGAACCCCTGCATTAAGGTTAAGAATTCCAGCCTTTAATCATCATGAAATATCTACAAGAAAATGTTTCTCACAAATGGTCATAAGGGGTCCGTTTTTAATAAGAAACAATGTTTACTATTAATAAATGAATATGTATATGCTTTAAAAGGTTGATTGTGCAGGTAAAAAAAGACCCAGTGCATAATATAAAGGTAGAGTCAAAAGACAGATCAAAAGCCTGGTATAATCAAGTTAGTCAAGCAAAAGTTCAAAGCCCAGGTGATGAGACCTAAAATGAGGATGCAGTGGTTACAGTGATTTTCCTGGCTGGAACAATACATTCAGAGAAATGTTGATTTTTAAATAGCAATCTCAACCGCCTTGAAGTTTGAATTACAATTTTAATCATGACAATGAATGTCATTAATGACAATTATGTAACACTGAAAAATCTAGTGTTGATATGCCTTCATTTACAAGAATTTACTGAATTTAAAAGCATTTTTTTTTTCAACATATACTACAGTAAAGGTCACTTTGCTTCAATATGAATGTGGTCATGACTTTAGAACCCACTAGAGCCACTGTGGGTTGAAGCATGGCTGCAAATGTCAAAAACTTAATATAAAAGAAAAATGCATGGGGCATCGGGTCCCTGCAGCAAATCACGATAGGTAAGGTCCTATTCATTAGAACAAATAACAACAGCTTGACTTGTATATTAATACCAATGTTCAGTTAAGAAACAGTAGTTTATCCATCTATCCCAAGTCAATTTGGTCCAGCTTAAGACTTGAAGAACTAGAAATAAGTGTGTACGTGTTAACTCACCTGACGGGCAATGGGACCTCGGTCAGGTTGTCTAGCAATTGTCCTTCAGCAAGACGGACAAAAGCCATGGCAGGCTTCTTGAGAAAGTCCACCTGTCCAACGAGCACAGTGCTGGCCTCAGCCCCTGGAGAAGAGGTAAAAGTTTGCTAGAGCAAATACTCTTTGTGTCATGGACGTTACAGCATAAACAAATTACTATTACCGGACACATGATAGTGTCATCTGCAATTGGTGGATGCATTGCGGTGGAATACTCTGGTGGATACAAGGCGGTGGAATACTCTGTGATTGGTAGATGAATGGTGGCATAGTCTGACCTCAAAAATTTACCTTTAGGAATGCGACGCATGATATCCTGCACATGTTTCTTCTGTTCAACCGGTGAAATCCCGATATGGACTCCGTCTGTTTGCTTGTCAGTCTGTGAAAAGGGGACCAATAGATTTACTTGACAATTCTAAAAAAAAAAAAAAATAATCACATAGAGTAACAGATATAGTGATTGAGATACAAAACACGCCAGACCATGCTGTTGTGGAATGTGGTGAGTACGGGAGCCTACACTCAAAAGCAATGCTTTACACGGCTGGAAAATACTCATTACATTTATTTTCTCTATTTTAGGGAGGTAACTTTAAAAACTATATTTCCAAGTGGTCCAATGTTAGTGATAGTAACACCTCCAGGTATTGTAAAGCTGTTTCCTTAAAAAAATATCCTAGAATATGAGCTTTTTAAATATAATACATGATCAATAGCATAATTTTGTAAAAACAATTTCAGTTCAATGATTTATTTCAACTACAATGTGATCCTAAGAAGATTTTGTAACAAGATAATAATGAAGATGCTGAAATGAAGAGTGCGTTTTAACGAGAAATTCAAAATTGCTCAAACAAAGCTTTCGCCATTTGTTCCTTTTCTTTTTTAAACAAAGGAAGCAAGCTTAAAAATATAATGTATAAAATGAACTTTAATATATACAAATAATGTTCAGTTATTTTCAGATCGACATCCCTTTATTAATATAGGATTATCGCCTTCAAATGTCAGCCCAGAATGAGGAAATTTTGAATAACAGGATCCATAAAATTGCATTATTTATACAGCCGATCAAGTTTTTGAGAATTCTGCGTAAAACAACCCAAATGGGTCCTAGCAGTGAAATATCATTTATATCATGTTAAATAAGAGCTTGTAAAATTATATTTTAAGAAACAAAAAAAAAAACAAAAAAAAAAAGTATACATTGCTTAAGTCAGATAGAACTAGAATTTTTTTGAAGAACAATTTGATTATTTTTTAATATTTTTTTTAAATTAAAAAACAAAAATGTACCCCATATAGATTAACTTTGGGCCCTAACTCAGAGCTAACCTGCCCAATACTATACATGCCAACCTGTACTGTTTACCAGAATTTTGTATAGTTTTCATACATTTGTGAAGTTGGATGGCTGTATAGGCTTTTGTAAGGATTTACACTGGATTTAGAGAGGAAAAAAAGTTGTTATTTTTTTAATTTAGAAAAAGCCGTGTTTTCATTGACATCCTTCGTAAATACCAAGTCAGCTTATCTCGCTAGTAACTACTTTGAGTAGTCAACCATAATTGCAAGTCCATTTGTGTCATTCTTCACGAGAACCGCAATGTTAGTAACCTGTTCTTTTAATTTATGTTAAATAATTATACATATTTAATTACTATCGATCAAGGGCTACAGCATTATTAATTATTCCCATTTATTACAACAGCATGGGTTCATCCTTCCAGATGCAGAGAAAAAAAAATAAGGTGATAAGTTGAAGCTAAACTCAACAACTGTGTCACGAAGAACAAACTTCATTTTACATCCTTAATTTAAATACAGAAATTTGTATCACTACAGCTAGCATAAACTGAAAAGTTATGTCTAATTACGCCTAAATTGCTATCAAATTCAACATCCCTCAGTTTTTAAAATAAAATTTCTATTGACCAGTGAAAAAAGAAGGCCAAAACATGACACAAAACAGACTTGCAACAAGCTATCTTAATTTTTTGTTAAAAGATGCGATGTGATCATTTATGATTATGAAAGTTGTCAAACATTTGTACATGTGTGCGTAGCGCAAAGGGGGGGGGGGGGGTTTTTATTTTTTTTTTTTATTATTTCAAAATTTTTATAAAAAAATTAAAAAAAAATTATTTTTTTAAATTTTATTTTTTTTTTTTATTTTTAATTTTTGGTGTGTTCTGTTGTTTTTTTTTTGCGATGTGATCATTTATGATTATGAAAGTTGTCAAACATTTGTACATGTGTGCGTAGCGCAAAGGAGGGGGGGGGACTATTAATTTTTTTATTCATACATTCAAAACTTTGATAAAAAAATTAAAAAATACTACTAGTTTTGACATTTCATTTTTTTTTTTACTGTACATTTTTGCGTGCTGCTGTAGATTTTTTTAAGGACTTTTTGTACATTTTTTTTTCTATACCACAGGTTGGCATGTATGCCTATTACACATGTAACAGTATTTCAATGTTACTGTGTACGCCTGTTACACAAGTAACAGTATCTCAATGTTACTGTGTATGCCTGTTACACATTTAATAGTATCTCACTGTTACTGTGTATGGCTGTTACACATGTAACAGTATCTCAATGTTCCTGTTCCATATGAAGCAGTAATTCTAATGTATTTTACATTTTATCATTTTATTTTCCAGATCCACATAGATATGGAAAGTCCTCCATCTTTTCAGCTTGCATCTACCTTCCGACCAATGAAGCAAACAAAAAATGTGAGCCTCTGTGAACTTAAAAGCTTTACTCTATCAATCTCAGCAAGGGGAATGGTCACAAGAAAAAAAAACCCAATGATGTGGTGGCAGTCACAGATGATAGTTTGGCTTTGATAGATCAATGTTACAATGAACCTTCCCATCCCTTCTGTGTCTGCCAGTGATCGAGCTGTTATCTACGGTTCTAGTAAGAAATTTCACTACATCAATATAACCAAGAAAGGGGAGGAAAAAAAACAACTAACTAATCTTTATTGTACAAAATAATTTTTTAAAGTAAGAACAACCAAGAAAAAAAAAAGTTTGATCTAAAGATTTTGAAAGCAGTTTAAAATAAACTGTAAGCATACTTCAAGGAAATGTTTCATGGATAAAATACTCAGAAATAGTGATTTAACAAAAAATGAATGTGTTGCTTAAGAACTTTTTTTTTTTTAAAATTAAAACTTATTGAGCAAACATCAAGAAATCAATTTTTCAAGCAACACTTAAATTCAGATCTGAGCCTACCTTAAGCAGATGGTGAAAGAGAAAGACCTAAAACATAGCACATTATTCCCTTTAACAAAATCAACTTTAAGATGTCAGTCAACAGAGCATTTATCATGACAAGAATTAAAAACACACATTAAGTACAGGCAAGTGGTTGGCCACTGCCATTGCTATGCAATGCTCTAGATTCTAATCACTTCGGGGGACTGCCAGAAAGATGATTTGGCATTAATTTATTTTATAAAGGGATTCAATTTTTCTGGCTCTGAAATATCTGTAGACCCCTAGTCATTGTGGTGAATATTAACATCAGCCCTCTATATCATAGCGTGATGCACAGATTGACATGCAAATGGCTCTGGAATGAGTGGCGTGAATACACGTTTGTTTTGTTTCATTTAATTAATCTATGTCAATTAATTTTTTAAGTTGATTATGTTTGTTAAAGTGTACGTACAGCATGGTGAGCCTTGCCCTAGGCTGAGGTACCACACTATATAAAATCACTCATAATAATAATAATAATAATAATACTAATAATAATAATAATTATAATAATAATAATAATAATAACTAGCCTTGGGTTCATAACATGATATTAAGTAACATCAATTCTTAAACTTGAGGAGTTCATATGCCCACATAATTAAGGACATCATTTGGTATCAGTAAGTCAACCTTCCTCAGGTACTGCAAATCAACAAATCTCCACATTCAAAGATTGGACATCCTACATGTTATCACTTGACACAAATGGTGTTAACACAACAGTGTTACCCACAATTTCACAAAGCTTCATGCATGTAAGAAAGCACACCGACCCACACACAGATTCACATGGCACTGTTTCAAACGAGTGGCTCCTAACAATTCTTAGGGTTCTAACACACTTAAAAGTAAATTCCTATTACTTAATTCACCCGGGAGCATATAAGAAGATCCATTTCATGTTATGGATCTGATATGAAGCTACACAGAAAAACATGGGTGAGATAAAATAAAAAGAGGATATGACTAGATCTTATCAGTGGCATTGCTAGAGTGAGCGACCATCACAGGCCAAGGCAAGGCATTTCAGCGGAGCCTTTTAAGTAATCTGAACTTGATTTCCATTTACAGATACCCTAAGTATTTAAATTAGATATAAAGGTGTTAGACAAAAAATTATTTTTTTTACACTAAGCAGATATCAGATACATGATGGTACTTGCATCTGAATACTTTGCTAAAGCTTGTGGGCCAGATATTTGGTCCTACACCTGTATAATTTTAACTGAACCCCACTGAATTTTAACTCTAAGCTCTCAATCTTTTTTTGTTTTTAAACCCAACTAGACTTTGAAAGAAATATGAAACTATCATAAAAAGTTGTATAGATGAAAATATTTTTGTAAAACAGCAATGACAAAAAAAAAGTGGTTTGATTCGGGGGAGAAGGACTTCATGCAATGCAGACGTTGAACAAACACTGTGTGGAATGAATCTTGAGTCCAACTGGTACATTGTTGTTCCCATCTGTGTTTTATCTATTGAATTCAATGTATCAGGGAGCTGACAGGTCTTTCTGTAACTTTATTGATTAACAAATAATTACTTAACACTGCCAATCAAATGTCTGTGTCAATTTTGAACTTAAAGAGCTTCTGTGTAAAAATGTTGAAAATCTCACAAGTAGCTATCGATTCAAAATGTTACACATAATATTCTTCAAATTTATGTTTGTAGCCTATCAGAATAGACAAACATTTTTAAGTGTGTTTGTTACGCCAATAAAAGTGAAAATGTGTGACCCATATTTCTTAAAGAGAAGCAGAGATGACACATTCAGAGCGTTATGACAGGGGAGATCACAACAGATGTTGAATCGTATATTCATTACAATACACACAGAGATGCCTTTATCTTTTCTTTTTTTATTACCATGCATTCAACGTCTTAATGGTTGAATTCCTTTAGAGGAGACATAAATACAAAACATCAATGGTGTTAAAGGGATGTAATCAAAACTATAGTTGTTTAAAATGTGGGTTATCTCCTTTATGATTTGATAAAACTTAATCTTTCAAGAGATCTAACTGCTCAAATTTTAGCTAACACAGCCAACTGATGAGCCTCAAGAGACGGGCCAGTTCATTCTGGGAGAGTCCTTTTATTTCACATTTAAAAGAAAAGGATTTGAGCTTTGAACTTTAAAAAATACATCATGTGGCTGAAGTTTCATTTTCTCAAAGAATATTCAATCTGTTATTCAACACAAGGGCTCTACAGCATGCAGATGGAGTTGTGCAACTGTTGGACTCCTAGCCCTAGACAAGCTTCTTGATATTATTTCTACAAATGTTGGACTCCTAGCTCTAGACAAGCTTCTTGATATTATTTCTACAAATGTTGGACTACTAGCCCTAGACAAGCTTCTTGATATAATTTCTACAAATGTTGGACTCCTAGCCCTAGACAAGCTTCTTGATATTATTTCTACAAATGTTGGACTCCTAGCTCTAGACAAGCTTCTTGATATTATTTCTACAAATGTTGGACTACTAGCCCTAGACAAGCTTCTTGATATAATTTCTACAAATGTTGGACTCCTAGCCCTAGACAAGCTTCTTGATATTATTTCTACAAATGTTGGACTCCTAGCTCTAGACAAGCTTCTTGATATTATTTCTACAAATGTTGGACTCCTAGCCCTAGACAAGCTTCTTGATATTATTTCTACAAATGTTGGACTCCTAGCTCTAGACAAGCTTCTTGATATTATTTCTACAAATGTTGGACTCCTAGCCCTAGACAAGCTTCTTGATATTATTTCTACAAATGTTGGACTCCTAGCTCTAGACAAGCTTCTTGATATTATTTCTACAAATGTTGGACTACTAGCTCTAGACAAGCTTCTTGATATTATTTCTACAAATGTTGGACTACTAGCCCTAGACAAGCTTCTTGATAATCTTTCTAATTTGTCTCAAAATTTAAATAAGCTCTGTCGTTTTCAGTATTTCAATGAGTTACAAACAAAATATTTAGAAATAATATATTAAAAGTAAAGATAAAATATTACACTACACTTGGAAATGAAAAAAGTTAATTATTAATATTAAAAAAGGCACACAGAAATGTCTAAAAACCATGAAATGTGGTTACCAAATCGGCTGCCATTGTTGGGGTGTCAGATTTTGGACTGACTACTTTCTCACTCTGGCTACTCAGAGTGCCATAATCTGGTTGGCTACTCAGAGTACCAGCATCTTCCTGGAGTACTGGCTAAAAGATAATGTCAGATTTGAAAACCACTAATGAAAAGTTGGTTTTAAAGTAAAAATTTTGTTTACAATGAATTTACCAGCTCCATGTGTATGTCAAGCCCATCTGGGCCATGACATTATACCTACCAAGACTATTATATAATTCTAGGAATAGAGACATTATTAATAATTCTAAGAATGGAGGCAATGATTTGCTGACAAAAATTGTTCTAGGATTCTCAATGGGCTTTTTATTTTTGGTTTTATGAAACAATTATTTAAAATCTTAAACAAAACTTAAATAATAACCAAATTAATTGGGGAGAAATTAGAATTACAAAAAAAAATCAGAAAACATTAAAATAAAAGCAAAGATATTTTTTTTTAAATTATAAAGTCTTATCTATTTATCAAGAAAATTGTCTATGATGCTGGAACACCATAAAATTAGCAGCACCTATGAGTTTAGAAATATACCAGCAGATATAAGAGAAGATTCTTGGGTCTCCTTTAATTGAACAAAACCCTAAATATGTTAAATAAGAAATGATATTCGAAAGCTGGATTGTCTATGCGTCACATTTCATCCTATCACGAGGACAATATTCACCTTAGATAAGATGACCAATTTAAACTCCTTGTCATTTTGTGGAATTTTCCAGCCTTTTTTCAAAAAATGCATTTTTGCTATCAGAGATCACAGCCTAGTCCCTAATAGAAATTCTGTTTCTACATGTAAGCTATTGAACTTCTTACATCACCACCAGAAAAAAAAACTGACTAATTACAAGCAATGGGCATGAACACCTTAAGAGCTTGTGGACTTTAATGGGGTTTTTTATGCTGCTAGAACAATCCAGACCATGATTTAGAACTAACTTAGACTACCGCTTCAGGGGTCAACAACAGGCCAGAGAATTAGTAAGCTGGAGCAAGGGTCAGAAGCACAGCCACAAAAGAGGTCAGACTCTTACGTCTCTCTAGGAACCAAGCAGGAAACTCTAGAATACAGAATCTGTAACTGAACAGTCCTGTTTAGGATGCATGTGGTAAATAATCTTATGTTACAATCAATGGGGGGCTCACTCCTACTGTATGGGGTCGAGCTGTTGCATTGTTAAACATCATTCATTGACACTAGAACATATTTTACCACTTTGCTCTAGTAGCTGAGAATAAAATAGAATCTATTCACAAATGTTGAGACTTTTAATATGAGGACCGGCCCTCTGGCTGCATCAATTTGGGGAGTTTAACTCAATGATCGCTAGAGGCAGTCCCAAAAACTCCAAAGCAACCTTTAGACTACAGACAGCTGTAGCCGTGCAGTGACACAGCTGTACAGACCACTCACCATGTTATTATCTACATCCACCTTAACCATCTCCAACTTAGCAGCAGCCTTGCCGTCTTTGTTCTTCTTGTCCACCATCGACGTCACGCTGGCCGACTTGCTCAGGCCGAGGTTAGAGCCGAAGCTGCTCTGTGAAATGGAGTTGAGCAGACTCTTGTCCCCGTTCTGTTGGTGCCTGCGACGAGGAGGGAGGGGCGGGTGGAGAAAAGGAAAGTTGATGAGAGGTTGTAATATAGAACTTGAAAACAAGAGATTCAGAGAACTGTCAACGCATCCAGAGAACTGTCAAATGCATAAAGAGAACTGTCAGTGCATGCATCTGCAGGATCCCATTTAGTTTATGCTCCAAACTACTCTACACATGCAAGGAAGATTTCTTTTACTGTTGGGATGCCAAGCAGAAAATGTGTTGTATTGAATAAATTAATATTACCAGATGCAAGTTATATAAATATAAGTGAGAATGATGACCAAAATGACAATGCAGTATTCAGTATGAGATTCACAAGCAATGCTCAATAGCAATGGTAATTTGCCTATCAGTGTATCAGAGCCGACTTAAGTATCTTTTTTAATATTTGCTAGCACGTTTGAGCTTGAACAAAAACAGAACAGGTAGATTACAAACACAAAATCTCTCCATCTCCGGACCATGCTAATCGAGTGTTAATAAATGATAAAAGTACAGAGGAGGAAAGAAAGGCTGTGTACGTACATTAGACAACATATTGGGGAAAAATAAATACAGAAGATGGGTTGGACTGCAATAAAGCTTAAGTACAATCAAATGCAATACAAATGAGAAGATGAGAAAAAATACATGGCAAAATATCAATATGGGAGACAAAGTCTACATAGATATTTGAAGTGAGCCTGTTAGGTAGACAAATTAATGTAGCAAATAGGATACATGATGGATACAAAATATATGTTTGGTACACATATTGAAAATTAGAATGAGCAAAATATGAAATCTATTGAATAAATAAATGGTTTATTCAATAGATTTATAATATTTATTCTTCTTTTCAGTAATAACATAGACATATATTATTAGATTATTTCAACAGATTAATACATAAATTTATTCAACTGTTTTATATTTATGGTATAAATCAATTGAATTATTTTATGATTTAATTCTATGCTATTATTGAAAAAAAATGTAATGCAAGACATTTTTATTTTTAAAAAGGGGGGGAGGGGGGTTTTGTGTGTGTTGTGTTAATAGAAAAATGTCACTCAAAATGATGTGTTAATAGAAAAATGTCACTCAAAATGATGTGTTAATAGAAAAATGTCACTCAAAATGTTGTGTTAATAGAAAAATGTCACTCAAAATGATGTGTTAATAGAAAAATGTCACTCAAAATGATGTGTTAATAGAAAAATGTCACTCAAAATGATGTGTTAATAGAAAAATGTCACTCAAAATGTTGTGTTAATAGAAAAATGTCACTCAAATGTTGTGTTAATAGAAAAATGTCACTCAAAATGATGTGTTAATAGAAAAATGTCACTCAAAATGTTGTGTTAATAGAAAAATGTCACTCAAAATGATGTGTTAATAGAAAAATGTCACTCAAAATGATGTGTTAATAGAAAAATGTCACTCAAAATGATGTGTTAATAGAAAAATGTCACTCAAAATGATGTGTTAATAGAAAAATGTCACTCAAAATGATGTGTTAATAGAAAAATGTCACTCAAAATGATGTGTTAATAGAAAAATGTCACTCAAAATGATGTGTTAATAGAAAAATGTCACTCAAAATGATGTGTTAATAGAAAAATGTCTCTCAAAATGATGTGTTAATAGAAAAATGTCACTCAAAATGATGTGTTAATAGAAAAATGTCACTCAAAATGATGTGTTAATAGAAAAATGTCACTCAAAATGATGTGTTAATAGAAAAATGTCACTCAAAATGATGTGTTAATAGAAAAATGTCACTCAAAATGATGTGTTAATAGAAAAATGTCACTCAAAATGATGTGTTAATAGAAAAATGTCACTCAAAATGATGTGTTAATAGAAAAATGTCACTCAAAATGATGTGTTAATAGAAAAATGTCACTCAAAATGATGTGTTAATAGAAAAATGTCACTCAAAATGATGTGTTAATAGAAAAATGTCACTCAAAATGATGTGTTAATAGAAAAATGTCACTCAAAATGATCTTTTTTAAATAAACTGATTTATATTTAATTAATATTAAATGTTCTCACTGGTAAACTGTTCATAACTAATTTTGTTTTAACTATTGAGTGACTGAATGTACAAAGAACATAAGGGCAAGAATCAGGATTTAACCCCTTGGCTCATCCCTATCAACCTGAATGTCTGTCAGTTGAGTTGAGCCGATACCCGTGTTGGTTTAAATTTAAGACAGATTTACTTGGGCTTGACAGATGTGGCTTGGGCGCGCCCCCCCCCCCTCACATTATTCATTCAATGTTGTAATCTTGTTCTCACACCTGGTTCGAAATTGAACTAAGTATATTTCAGAATAGGCAAACAGATGGTCCACCCCAATGTTTTTGATGAATATTAGTCCCCACTGAGACTTAGCTGGGTACCCAATCTCAGTTCTGTAGCACTCAGTCAACCCTAGATACCAACAGTTGGATGTCATTAAAGAAACTAGAACCTGTCAAAATGGCTCACATCAATTTAAAATAAAATGTCAATAGCAATATAGAATATTAATTTAAGGAGTTACACTGTGCTACACAAAGTTATGTGTTCTGGCATAATGTTCTGATTTCATGTCTTGGAACACAAGTAACCAACTTTTACTGATACGTTGCAATGAGAACGGACATCATAAGGGAGACAGCACATTGAACAACTTGGAACTGACACTAAAATGTTTTCATTTATAACAATTGACATCTATTCAAATGACCATTTATAAAAAATTTTACATCGACACACAGTTGCTGCTTTCTAGTTGAGCATTATTTTTTACTGGCGTTTTATAAACATTTAATCTAGATGAATTTAGATGAATGCTTAGTCATTTGTTTCAGCCTTTATTATTATTGTCTGAACGAATAATCCTGTCCCCCCACGTAACTTTCAAATGTCTAGTTGACACAGTTCCTGAGATCAAATGACTAGCAGATCAAATGACTAGCATAGTTATTTGATCTCATGAACTATATCAACTAGACATCTCAAACTAACTCAAAGAAAACTTTGAAATTTTAAGTGATTCAATTAACGTTTGATGAAAATCTCATCAGGATTAAGGTGACAGCCAAAAACCAACTGTCTGTGACAAGAGAAAATTGAATGAAATTGGCTTGCGAAAAAAAAAAAAAAAAAAAATTTAAAAGAAAAAGGTGGAGAAAAAAGAAAAAAAAAAAAAAAAAAAAAAAAAAAAAAAAAAAAAAAAAAAAAATTTAACAGAAAAAGTTGGATGAGAATGGCTTGCAAAAAGATGAAAACAACTCTCATATTAAGTAAAATAAAAAGGGGTTAAAATTGAACAGCCACTTTAAGAACCAAACACCCAGAAAGGAGGTTAATGTTATACAGAATTAGCAGAGATTTGCTGAAAGGAAAAAATATAAAAGTGTTATCTTGTTAGTAGAAAAAGAAAACACCACAATGCATAGCAGATGTAATTGCGCGCGTACACACCGCAGTATGAATTTGTACACAAAGCCAAACACCACTCATAGGCCATCTATCACATGCTACATTTGGATATGTAAAAACACGCAGGGCATGCAGTCATGACGACCAAAGCTTCTGTTAGTAACAAGAAAACATCTCCAGGATATGAACAATACAGAATGGTCGTAAGGTTTCCTTGTGTAGATAGGTGTCAGAAAAAGACCAGAGAGACAGGTTTGTGATAAATTGGTAGACAAGCATACATAGAATTATTCAAGCCCCATAATTATTTGCATGTTTAGGAATGGTTTTAATCTTTAAAAGGGGGGGGGGGGGGAAATTTAAAAAAAAAAAAAAAAAAAAAAAAAAAAAAAAAATATTATTTTACTTGGCATGATGAATGTACATTTGTTGGTTTAACATCCTTAGTGTAATTATTAACGACTTCTCTTTAAATTTTATGATCTTTAAAAAGTCGGCAGATCCTATTTTGTAAAATGAAATTTTATTTTAACATATCCAAAACAAAACCAAGGGGAATTTTGTGTATTCACGCTATCAAGAGAGGGAATTTGGTTGCGTTTTTTAAAAGTTATGTTCAGGCCAAAGATGAAATAGCAGGTTGGGACCAAAATATAATTAAATAAATGTGTTAATTTATCATTTCAAGTGGACTAAGGCTCAAAACAAGTGTTGTTTGTGGTTTAAAGTGGGTCACAGTGACAGACAGCATGCACAAGTTAACCACATCCATCCTGTAGACAAGCTCATATCATATACATCAGGGCTGTCCAACATCATTTTTAAGCAGCTTGCAGGCAGACACGGAGAAAATAGATCTATACAGTGTCAACAGCATCATTTTTTTCTTCTTTTTTTTTAGTAGCTGTTCTTTTTTTTTTTTAAATTTAAAATCTAAATAATTGTTTTGAATATACTAATTCATAATTCGCAATTAGTCAATTTGATCTCATCAAAGAACAATGTCTTATCACGTTTAATGAACATTACATAAATAAATTATTTTAATTTACAAAATATGATGCCAAAGACCAAATATGGCCAGCAGGCCACCAGTAGGACAGCCCCGATGTACATCATATACATCCTCAGGCCACCAGTAGGACAGACCTGATGCACATCATGTGCATCCTCAGGCCACCAGTAGGACAGCCCTGATGCACATCATGTACATCCTCAGGCCAGCAGTAGGACAGCCCTGATACACATCATGTACATCCTCAGGCCACCAGTAGGACAGCCCTGATGCACATCATGTACATCCTCAGGCCACCAGTAGGACAGCCCTGATGCACATCATGTACATCCTCAGGCCACCAGTAGGACATCCCTGATGCACATCATGTACATCCTCAGGCCACCAGTAGGACAGCCCTGATGCACATCATGTACACCCTCAGGCCACCAGTAGGACAGCCCTGATGCACATCATGTACACCCTCAGGCCACCAGTAGGACAGCCCCGATGCACATCATGTACATCCTCAGGCAACCAGTAGGACAGCCCCGATGCACATCATGTACATCCTCAGGCCACCAGTAGGACAGCCCTGATGCACATCATGTACATCCTCAGGCCACCAGTAGGACAGCCCTGATGCACATCATGTACAGCCTCAGGCCAGCAGTAGGACAGCCCCGATGCACATCATGTACATCCTCAGGCCAGCAGTAAGACAACCCTGATACACATCAAGTACATAGGCCACCAGCAGGACAGCCCTGATGCACATCATGTACATCCTCAGGCCACCAGTAGGACAGCCCTGATGCACATCATGTACAGCCTCAGGCCACCAGTAGGACAGCCCCGATGCACATCATGTACATCCTCAGGCCAGCAGTAGGACAGCCCTGATGCACATCATGTACATCCTCAGGCCACCAGTAGGACAGCCCCGATGCACATCAATGTAGATCCTCAGGCCACAATTAAGACAGCCCCGATGCACATCATGTACATCCTGGATAATATCAAAGCTTAAACGTGGACAGACATGATGATAATAAAAAAAAAAAACAATTCAATCTATTGAATTCAAAATGGCAGACAACCAACAAAAAGTTTTAACATGAAGCCAAAAAATAAAAGCATTTAAAAATTGTTAACTGAAAGGGATTAGTCCACCATTTTGGATCTGACACCACCAACCGTTGAACAACATTCCGACTAAAAACAGGCAGAAGAAATATAAGCATTGAACCTTTTTCCTGAACCATCCAGGCTTGCCAGGTTAGAGTAAGATGGATTACGGCGCAGGAAAGCCGATCGCTCACTGACATGCCTGTGAAATTTGATGTATCAAGTAGGAGAAATGTCAACAAATTTAGGTCAAACAAATTGAGTTAGGGCTCATGGCAGACAGCATTGCAACACTCCCATAGTACATCACCACAGATAAACAACTTAGGACAACAAGATATGAACAGAGCACAGTAAAAAAAAACTTTGGAGATATCCTTCGTTGTTGCCTGAAGTCAAGTATCTCCAAAGTTTTTTTTACTGTGTTACTGTGCTCTGTTTCATTTGTCCTGTTCACTGAAGAAGGCTCTAAGCCAAAACGTTCATATCTTGTTGTCCTGTCTATTGATGCAAGCTTCAACATAACTTGTTCTACCATTTCATTTAAACAGCTTGAATTATTATCAAGGTCATTTACCACATGTTTAAGGATAAGTTTAATTTTTATTAGACTTTGAATTGACCTGTTTAAGAAAATTATTTTTTAGAAAAATTTGAAATGCAAAAGTACTCTATAAGCTAAGTTACTGATTAATCATCACCCCATTCCATGTGTAACTTCCGTCATGTTTTCTTACGATTATTAATTTTAAAAAAATTAGGAGACTGCAACTCAAATAAATTGCAATAGTGCTCTTGGATTTTTCTTATCAAACACGTGTCAGACCTTGTCATAAGATTTTATCCCTGGACACAGCTGACACACTACACAAGGCTTCTAAAAATAAACCAGTCTTTATTTGATTTTAAAAAAATCATTATTTATTAATGATGCATTCATATGGGTTAAACAATTTTAGAAATGACGTTAGTCAGTACGGAATGAGTAATTTTTTTATTAAACATAATGCTATTAATATTCCCATTCGATGAAGGTATTCAATGACGACATTATGCTGACATAGTTATTAAAGTTAACGCTCGCTGAATCGATGTTATTGTTTTACTAGGAGATCCATTCAAAAAACAAAACAAAAACTCCATTCAACTCAAATTTTATCGTTGAGATTTAAAAACAATAATTTGTTAATAACTAAAGAAAAAAAAAAATCTCATTGAGAAATGCTCTGTCCTCTGATCGACTGACAGGAATAGGATAAATGAAATTAGGTTTGTATAAACTGAACTATGCACATCACCGCTGTGCAGCTTGGAAGGAAGGAATGATGGACATTAATGTTTGTGTTCAGACTGCTTTGCACAATTCAAAACATTTTTTTTTTTTATTTGCTAAATCTGAGACCGTGCTCTGTAAAGATAATATCTGTATTAAATCATGACATAATGCAGATGACATGGTATACTGTCACATTTTGTAATTAACTTTACCTTGTCAGATATTGTCCTATTTTATATTTATAAGGCTTATTTTTGTTGTTAAACTTGTAAAATTGAGAGGAGTTGGTAATGAAACAAAACATTCTGTGATCAGGAAGTTATGTTAGGCTTTTTTTGGTAAGCTAGAAATTGGAACACATTTTGGACATCACTCACATGATGGCTGTTCAGTGATGAGTTTACTATTTTATGGGGGGGGGGGGGCGCAAAAATGCAGGTAAAAAAATACCTGATTGATGAAAATTTGCTCTATTGTGCAAAATAATTAACAACAAAGTATGCTACTAATGCAGAATTGTTGATTAAAATCTTTAGGTTAATTAAATTAGGCTTTTTTTGGTAAGCTAGAAATTGGAACACATTTTGGACATCACTCACATGATGGCTGTTCAGTGATGAGTTTACTATTTTATGGGGGGGGGGGCGCAAAAATGCAGGTAAAAAAATACCTGATTCATGAAAATTTGCTCTATTGTGCAAAATAATTAACAACAAAGTATGCTACTAATGCAGAATTGTTGATTAAAATCTTTAGGTTAATTAAATGCAGTTTAAAAGGGTGTTTGCTGAGATTAAAATTGACAGAGCGATAAGCAGATGTAATTACTATGTCATTTAATGTAATCTGTCTACATTTTGGATAACTGAATTAAAAAAGATGTGTGTTGATTAGGCATCTCATATCAAGAAGTAAATATAACTAAGCCAATGGCATCAAATATTTTATTTTCAATGCAAAGTTGTGGCATTTTATGGACAGCAGTGTTTCCATTGAATGCCAATGTGTTGACAGAAAGAAAACAAAATAAACTCCCTAAATTTGCTTTAAACACTGGCTGGCTTTGAGAATTTATATTTAAAAAAGTCAATTGTCTGCTTTAAAACAGATGAGCTGAACATGGAGAAGTAAAAATGTGAGAAATACACTATTGACATTTAGATGCACACTACCCTATGACATTGAACTGCAGTTCTAACAATTGGACACATTTCAACAAATTTACACATAAAAGTCTGAAGAAAAAAAATAACATAAATAATCAACTGAAACATAAAAAGTGGAGAAACTTATTTTTAAAATGCCGATATTTACACTTGTTGATTAAAACTAATTTGTCTAATTCCCCGTTTCCTAACATACCCAAAGATAGTAAATATATTTACTGAAGCTTATATTGAAACTATAATAATATATATATTTATACAACTAATAAATGAATGTTAGTCAAAATTTACAGTCCTACAATAATTATAGCAATTTCTGTTATTTTCTACTACTTTGCATACATCATCTTTGTTTCCTAGCAACTACTAAGTAGCAAGAAGTGCCACCGGTACAATGTGACCAAGCTGAGGGAAGAGAACTCACTTGTGTTTAAGCAACAGAGTTCGCAACAGCTTTCCTTTAACCTCCTCTTCCACCAGATCTCGAATCCCCATGTCATCTACGACTCGGTGAATGATAGAGTTCAGGTCAGTGGCCTCAAGATCAAGTAGCACTGTGCCTGAATACAGAGAATAATAAAACTGTAGCACTGTGCCTAAATAATTTTAACGGTAAAATTAAGTTTAACCAACCAAAAAAATCACGTAGTACTGTAGCTAAAATAAGACAACAGTAAAACTGCAGCACTAAAGCAAGAAAATAATCATACTGTGGTACCAGTACTGTGCCTAATTAAAGATAACAGTTAAACAGTAGTACCAGTACTGTGCCCAAATAATGATAACAGAATTTGTTTGAATGATAACACAGAGACTAACCGTTCTCCAAACCTCTCCTCAGCTCCAGCAGGGAGTGAAAAGATAAGGAGGCCACGTGAGGCTTGCCCCACCTCTCTGCGCCTTCCTCCACATCCTCCTCAAACTTGATCCACCGAGCTTTCTCCCGCCACTCACTCATGTCCTCCCCCTCAACGTGCAGCTCATCCAATTCAACAAACACCTGGGTTGGAGAGGAAAGAAAACGCAAAGTGTTGTCAACAGATGCACAGTTCCATAATATGCCACCTGGTAGTAGTTTTTTTTCCAGGGCCCAAAAACTATTTAAAAAAAATTTTTTTAAACATTATTATAGTGAACTATAAAATGTGTGTATTTTAAAAAGTCAATAGATGCATTTCATAAAAATGGAATGCTAATGCTACTTAGATAATAAAGAAACCTGGTGTGATAGAGATCAACGTTTCATTGGGCAAGTTTTACTTTGGCAACATGTATTATTGCATGAAATAACTTCAAAGCCTTTTTTAAAAGATATTTTAAAAGATATTTTCCCCCTATTATAAGTTTCACAGAATTCTAACCCAGCAAGTGAGTAGTTTAAATCAAGTAAAAAAAAATAATATTTTTAAAATTGAAGATTATTTTTATCTTTCTCTTCTCTTAATAAATCTTTAACCAAAGAACAGTAACTTTAACCAAAGAACAGTAACTTTAACCAAAGAACAGTAATTCCAACGTCAAGAAGTCAATGATTCAAACACGCTTCCCGATCACTTTTCCCCACTGGAATAAGAAGTTTGATATCAAATCATCAGCCCATCAAGTGCTGGTTTCAACAAACAATTGATGACTGTGCAGATGAAAGCATCTCTCTTTCACGGGGCATTTACTTGTTTTAGAGGGGCAACAAAGGTTTCTTGGATCCCAATCTGACTGAACATTACCATGAAAAACCATAAACTGAGTTGTTTTTCACTTTCTTCACATCCATTTCCATATATATATATATTTATATATATTTATATATATATATATATATATATAATAAATTTTTTTTTTTCTTTTTTGTTTGCCAAAAGTTTTTATGTTAAATTTTTTTTTAGGCTATGTTGTTCTCTTTGTTAAAAATATAGGACAACTTAGGACATTTTTTTAAAACGTCTCACAGTACAAGTTTCATGGTTTGACGTTAAACTACAAGTACAAGACTTGTGAACCAAGCAAGAAACAAAAGTAACTCTAAGGCAACACACTGTGAAACATCTGCTGGTCTTTGGTTGGTCCCATGTTCTGTAAAAAAAAAAATGCTTCATGGATTGAGTTGTAAAATGTTTGATTTTTTTTCTTACTGACCTCGTGGGGGCTATGATCAAACTTTTTAACCACCTTCTGCTTCTTTATGTGGTGAGACTTGCCGATATGCACGATGGAATGCAAAGCTCCTTTGCTGCGAGCAATCTTGTGACGACGGATGCCTCGTTGGTCTTCAAATCTGTGACCTATGAAAGTGTGAGGAAAGATCCATTTAACTTTCTCGTTGAAATAATAATTTAAGTACAAGATTTTTAAATCTTCTATGAGAACTTTCTATCTTAGCACATCAATTTTTTTAGCATTACAGCTCTCTTTAATAATGTAAGATGTGAAGGATGCAAATAAAAAAAAAGACATTTTACTTCAACTTTATTTTGCTAAATCTTTTTCTATATTAAAATAACAAATTATTTCCTAATGGGACATTTTACTTAATGGAGGGAACTAACTTTTTTTACAAGCTTGCACATTTAATTAAATGCTACACAACAAGAACTAAATTAACATTTCATTTGTCACTTTAAAATAAAAAGTTTTAAAAACGTGATGCCAGGTCCAGGGAAGCTAGTCCGCCGCCCCCACTCCCCCTCCCCCCGCACCCCTCCAAAGATTGACAATGGACTCACTGGCCATCTCATCCAAATCTGACTTGTACAACAAGACAGCCTCCTCGGTTTCTGTGGGAGATCTTTTAAATGTCTCATCCAGCCTGACCTCACTCCCCTTCTGCCTTCTCATGATGAGATCCTCACGCTGGAAGTGTTCATGATGATGATGGTGTCTGCGTCGAGATGCTGACCTGGTAGACTGGCTCCCTTCGACACTACAGACATAAGAAAATAATGCAATCAGATGTTATTTTTCTAAGACAGGAATAAATTTGAGACAATGCCTCATCAAAAAACAATTTTCATTTTTTCAACACTAGTTTTTAAGTTAACAACTGTTAGCCAAGAATGAGAAAAGATAGTTCACAATCTGTCACAAATCTCAGTCCCCCACCCCTAAGTACATCACGCTTTCAATTTAAAAAAAAAACGATAAAATATTTAAAATTTAATCTAAAACACATTTCACTATTGAATTATTACAATTATAAAAGTGACTTCTGTAGAAATACATCCGTCACGACAGAAAGTTCAACATCACTGCTGTCAATTACAGGTTTTATATATACGATAAAAAAAATTAATAATGTGTGACGTCACGCAAGATCTTTACCCCCTTACCTTACATAAACTGTCACACTTTCTTAGACCTCCCTCCATGCGAGCTAGACATACTATATGGACGTCCCCTTTGTATACGTCCCTTTTAATCAGATTACTTTTCCCTGTAATTGTTTATTTATTATAGGTGACTGAGCTGCTTCTATCCAAGGCGGTTTGTTGTTAAAAATGACCACAATTGTAGTTGGAAATTATTTGACTTGAAGATCTCAGCTACCAACTCTCGGAAAAAAATATGATCATCCAAGTCCTTTTGAAATTAATAAAACTGCTTGACTGACTGTTATTCACTTTTTTATACTAAAACAACAACAACAAATTCTTCGCTAATGGATAAACTAGAAATGAATAGAAATCTTCCTGTTGTTAATTGCTATCCATGATTTTCCAGCAGTCCGACGGCTTCTTTGAGACAACAACATTATTGAAGAAAAAATGCTATCATCTCTGAGTAGAGAATAGTATAGAACCACCATGACCCACCTGGGCACCCTTAACAGTGCATGTCCCTCTCCATCATATCCCTCACTGCTCCCTCTCCTCCGACTGCCAGAGTCTCTCCTCTTTTTCCTCTTCCAGGCTTCCTCGTCCTGCTCCTCGTCTGCCAGCTGCTCATCCTCCCGTGCTGTACTTGCTGTATGGTTCTCAAAGTTACTGTAGCTGGGGTAGCTGGAATCACCTGTAGTCAACACACGATTGTCATTGTTAGTATGTGGAAAGATATCATTTAGACACATCAACAAACTCATAGTGTTAACACACCACACCAACAGGTTCATTTATTTACTGATTTGTGTAGCAGTGAGATAAGCCTATTAACCACACAAACATACCTCTCTAGCAAGCCAAGAGTGATAAACTAATGAGACAATTTTTACCTCTAAACACAGACAAACCTCTCTAGCAAGCCAAGAGTGATAAACTAATGAGACACTTTTTTCCTCTAAACACAGACAAACCTCTCTAGCAAGCCAAGAGTGATAAACTAATGAGACACTTTTTACCTCTAAACACAGACAAACCTCTCTAGCAAGCCAAGAGTGATAAACTAATGAGACACTTTTTACCCTCTAAACACAGACAAACCTCTCTAGCAAGCCAAGAGTGATAAACTAATGAGACACTTTTTACCTCTAAACACAGACAAACCTCTCTAGCAAGCCAAGAGTGATAAACTAATGAGACACTTTTTACTTCTAAACACAGACAAACCTCTCTAGCAAGCCAAGAGTGATAAACTAATGAGACACTTTTTTCCTCTAAACACAGACAAACCTCTCTAACCCATCAATGTACAAGGTTTTTCTTTATATAGCCAAAGGCAATTATCACTAATGCTTTTTTTAGCACTTGAATGGTCATAATTATTCCTTTTAACCATCGCCAAACACGTACCCACAAGGAAGGTCACCTTCCCTCCCACACTGTGTTCCCTGGGGGCCAGCCCCAGCCTTGGTGAAGGAGTTCCAACATCTTCTGTCACTTGCAAAGCCAGAAACGCTGGACGATTTGATGGCATGGCCTCCGTGTCAGGGGACATGACGAAACTGCCGGGGTCTTCCGACAGGCTTTTCTTTAAATTTGGGCCCCCCGGCCTAGGCTCGTCCGACACAGTTGCCATGCCCGGGTCTGACATGAAACCCGTCTCCTCATCAGAAATAAGCAGCAAGCTGCTGGAGGTCTTCTCTTGCACAGGCTCTCCAGGGAAGGGTACCTCAGACAGCTCCAGAGCCGGGGACGGGAAGTCAGTTCCAATGAAGAAGCCAACCTGGCAGGAAAATGGACAAGGCGTGTCAATTTTTATTTCAATAATAAAGATAATCGTAATAATATGGAGGTACATTTTAAACTATTATTCGGTGCATCATATCTTGGGAAAACAACACTGTCATTCAGAGAATAATTTCTCACACAGCTTGCACAAATCACGAGGGCTTTGGGGCCCCGCTGTAAGCAAACAAAATATACTTAAAACCAGGAGCTTTACTATTCAACACATCTAATGCTGTTGAATGGTGCAAAATTTCATCATTAACTAAAACTCACTTTTGAAAAGGAGCAAAGATACCTGAAACACTGATTTACTATGTTTAAAATTTTAAATCCTTAAGAGAAAACACTTGACAATAGACTTTTAAATGAGAAAAATATACAATTATTTCAACCTCATTAAGAAACATTAAGACACCAATTACATTTTTTTTTAAAAATCTTTATTGTTTTTAGTCGACTGTTTCAGTCAGAGAAGGCCTTGGTGGGTTGGGGACCAGGGGTCTAGGTTGACCTTTAGTCCCATCATTCAAAAACAAATTTTGTTTGGTCAGGGTGGTGATATGCATTTAGTATCAGTATCTGTTGTGAATAATCATTACAGTCGTTCAAAGCACTACTTTATCATAAAAATCACTCACCGATGGATCTTTTATAAATTCTTCCTTCGTCTGGTCACCTGATGGTGGCTGACTCTCCTTGACCAAAGGAGTTAGGTCATCTTCCGGCGTGGGTGGTTGTACTCTAAACTCGGGTGTGACAGAGTAATTGTCAATACTGTCCCGTCTCCCATCTTCTGCATTCATGCCCTGACAAGCTTCCCCATTCTCCATGTCGTAATCATCTTCAAATTCTTCCTCATCACTCACTGAGCTGCTGCCTGAGTCCTACCAAAGAGAAATCAGCCATTTTGGGCACAGGGGTCGAGAGTATATAAATAGTTCACACAGATGACCAAATGTAAATTTAGGAATGAATATGGGGGGGCGGCGCAAGAGTAAATGTTCACACAGCTGACAAGTAGTATTTTGGGCACAGGGGTCTAGATTAATAGCTCACACATGTGCAAATAGAACATTCTGGGTATGGGGGTCCACAGTGATAGTACAAACATCATCAATCTCCATTTTATGCATGAGTCGAAATAATAGTTCAGACAGTGCTCAAAAACACTTGACACATTCATTAAAACCCACAAAATGTATTAACCCCCCCCCCCCAATTTTTGGGGGAGATATATAACCAAGATCTCAGTGTCATTGTATTTTAATGTCCTCACATAATAGTGATGCTCCTCTTCCTCTGGGATGGTGGGGCTCTTTATGGCGCCCTGTGAAGGAAAACTTCTGATCTTCTCTTTTTTCTTTTTCCTCTTGGCCTTTTTCCTGGCTCTGTGGGACTTGACCGACTTACTGAGTGATTTGTTGGACAAGGACCTCAGGGGCTGGTGAATGTGTGGGTAGGAGACTTTACGATGTCCTGCAGAGAGAAAAATAGATACAAAAATAATGGATTACCGAAGAAAAAAACCTCAGGTCTTTGTGAAGGTTTGAACCAGGTGACCAGTTTAAAGAATGGGAACCCTTGAAATAGTTCCAAGTAGAACTCATAGTGTATAAAATAAATAAATTAAAGTTTTAAAATTTCATAATTGGATTTGGTTCAGATTATAAGTTTGAATCCGTTGGCGGGATATCCTTCAACCCCCGAACAGGAAATCAGGTGTAATATATGTCAGCAGTCTATGCTTAAGTTTATTCTCTTGACCCTTATAGGAACTAAGTCGTAATGCAACTTTTGTATACCGTCATATTCATGCCTTCATTTATTTTAACTTCAGTGGTGTGTATTAACTTTACTTTAAAAAAGTGTTGTCTCGTTCGGACGTGTTGTTTTCAACTTCAACACACTGTCTGAGCCAGGAGGCTAACCTACTTGAATATTCGGCCTCATCCACGTGGTAGGACTCGGAGAGTGCCAGCTTGCTGCTCTCCCTTCCCATGAGGTTGAGGGCCTGGGCTTTAGAGTTGGGATCGGTGGTGAGAGTGTCATGCTCAAACCTCCAGTCTGTCTCGAAGATCTTCTCCACCTATAAATAAGACAGAATGAGGCACACAATACAGAGCTGGGCATTGGGACTGCATGCACAATAATCATTCTTGTATAAGTTGCCTAGGTCCCAAATAATTTAAATTGCATCATTCTGATAAGCTAATTAATCACTGAACAAATTCAAAATAAATTATAAAGTTCTGGAGATTGCGATTTAGACATACTGCATACAATCAAGCTTTGGATAATGGCATTTAGACATACTGCGCACACTTTCAAATGTATGAATAAAGACACCAGCGTAAAGGGACTGGACTAAACTACCCAGATATCTCGTTATTTTAATAAATCCCTTCTTCACCCAATCTCAATGAAGTCAATTTTTACCAATGGCATATTTATTAAATACATCCCTACTTTGCTTTACCTCAAGACATAGACCTTCCTGAACATCAACACACAGCAAAGACATACTTCTAACATCACAATCTACAACACACAGAAACAAAGATGTACCTCATCATGAAGAAATGACAATCTCGTGACATTCTCTTCCTGCATGTGCCACGATGTGTCCCTCGAGATGACCGGCTCTGTGTTGACACATCGAATCGGGCCCTTGGCCTGCTCTTCCTCAGCGGGAGATGGGGTAAGCGTGGCCAGAGAGCCAGAGCTTGTAGCGGAGTCCACGTTGACCCCATCACCATCTTGATCTGATGTCAGAGGGATGGACTCGTCTGCATTCTAGGGGTGAAATGTAATACGCACAAGGTTGACAAGGAAAGAAACACCAAATGTTATTATAAACCTGTCTATGATTCTAGCATTCTGGTGATAGAGTGTCATCTTCAAAAGGTGAACAGGGAAATAAATATCAATAGAGCTATAAACCTTATTGTGGGATCTAATGAAAGACTAGAGTTGAAACTGTGATAAAGCTGATGGATTAAAGCTGGTAGGAGATGCATGGATTTCAGAATTTCTATAAAAATTATTAATCCCCTGGACAGCTTTTTTTTTTTTTTTTTTGGGGGGGGGGGGAATAAAATTTATTTTTAAAAAAAAAAAATTACCCCCCCCCCCCCGAACAGAAATAATTATCCCCCCCCCCCTTTCATTAACAGACTTTGATGGCTTTGCTGAGATGAACAGTACCAACATTGTCTTTAAACCCTGGCCTTTTCAAACCCATCCCTACAAACACAGCCAACTATAAGTTTATAATGTGTTAAATTGCTGGTGTCTACAGAGATTCTTGGAAACTATACTTTGTATCAAAGACAACAAAACCTTTCAATGACACTGTTCTGTGAGAGAAACATAGCAGCACAAGGAGAAAGATTTCAAAATATTTTTTTTTTAATTTAAAGAATTTACATTGTCTATTTTTTACCTCCTCCTTTCAAAAGATGAATGACTGGGTTTTATATAGACTAATTAGACATTGTGAAGGAGGCATTCTTAGGTAGGTTAAAAACAAAAATTTATCTTATGAAAAGTTGTTTTAATATGAATGCTTTCAATTATTTTTTTTTTTTTATTTTTTGTTGTAAATGTGAATCAATTAAAATTCTTTTCCCAGAGCTGGATATAGAGAGCTGCAATCAACTTGAATCTATTTCTTGTATTACCTTTTACAAAAACTCTGTGTTTACTATTTGACACCAATTTCCAACCTTTCATAACATTATATCACATGGTACCAGGACACACACACATAAAAAAAACCTTTCATTCCAGTAATTTGATATAAATTTGCTCTATTCTGTAGGTGACCCTATTCAAGATATTTCAGCTCCTAAATGTGGCCCAAAGTCTCTGTGAACTAAACGGAGTTAACAAAGGTCTCTCTTATAGTTGGTATATCTCAAGATGCAACTGATAAAATTACAGTACATAAGGAGAGCTCTGTACTTCAATGGTAGAGCTAATCCATGCACAGGACATTCTATATGTATAAAACCGGTTGATGGGCAAAAATGTCAAAGGCAGGGGAAGTAATGAATGGCAGGGGAAGTAAGGACAAGCAGGAGAAATAATTCATTGAGGTTAACCATGACAGTTGTGTAAAAATTAAACAGGGCAACAACAAAATGTATCGGTCTATAAACAGTTTTGAATAACTGGAGGTGGATCTCTGTATACAACTTCTTAGCACGGTCAAATAATCACAATTTATACCTGTCAATTGTACCCAAATGTTAATAGTTAATTCAAGCTCGTATGCCAGAGAATTTAAAGAAATGATGAGAAATAAACAAAATAAAGATTAACAATGGAAGATAAAGAATGGCTTACCCCTAATGACCACGACTTGTCCCTTCCATGGAAGGCCATAATGTGATGGTAGGTTGGGTCAAGTCCTAGGGAAAAGAATGAATGTGCATTTCAAAAAAACTGTTTCAAATCAACGTTTGACTAAAGTAAGCAAAGTATCTGCTATCTGACAGTTTAACTGTTTCAAATCAACGTTTAACTAAAGCAGGCAATGTATCTGCTATGTGATAGTTTCCTTGCTTTTGTATTAGTGACAGTTTACTTTCTTTTGTGTATTTTGTCTCCTATGTCCGGGAGCTCTACGACAAAGTTCTTAAAAAAGCCAAGTCTTCATTCTCATGCCAAGTCTTCTTTCTATGTCCATGAGATCAACAGGTAAGTTTTAAACAAAAAACAAGTCTTCTGTCTATGTCCTGGAGCTCTATAGCTAAGTTCTTAAAAAATCAAAGTCTTCTGAGTAAGATTATGTAAGATTTTAGGGGGTGGGGGTGGTGGTCTTAGAGGCGATATGTTAATTTTCTACAAAACTTTGGACTAACTGTAAGGAAATTTACTATATTGAGAAGTATTTGGTAAACTGGAATGGCCACAGGAATCAAAGGATGAATAAAAGAATTGTCTCTGTATTCTATGCAAATTCCATATATATTTTCTATATCCTGCAAGCAACAGGTGGGTGGGTGTGGACACAATGAATGCCCAAACAATTGAGAGAGGAGAATTATTTGGACCCATGCCTTACAGGGGGACAGAAAATAACAGGGAGGAACGACAGTAGAGGCCAGTGTTGTTGTGGCATTGCCACTCTCAGCTGGGGGTGATCAGAGATATAACTTCAGCTTATGCACCACCAGCAGCTTAGCTTCAACAATGCTTGGCCACATTCCAGGTTATTATTTCTAGTGAGCAGTTGAGGTAGTGTGTGTGTGTGGGAGGGAGGGGGCGGCTTACTTAAACATAATGGTGAATACCTTTCTATTTCTCCTAGATGTTTACATAAGACTAGATGTAAGTTTGGATTACCTTTCTATTTCTCCTAGATGTTTACATAAGACTAGATGTAAGTTTGGATTACCTTTCTATTTCTCCTAGATGTTTACATAAGACTAGATGTAAGTTTGGATTACCTTTCTATTTCTCCTAGATGTTTACATAAGACTAGATGTAAGTTTGGATTACCTTTCTATTTCTCCTAGATGTCAATACAAGGCTTGATGTAAAATTGGATGACCTTTCTATTTCTCATTGATGTCTACAGAGGGCTAGATGTAAGATTTTATAACCTTTCTATTTCTCCTAGATGTCAATACAAGGCTTGATGTAAAATTGGATGACCTTTCTATTTCTCATTGATGTCTACAGAGGGCTAGATGTAAGATTTTATAACCTTTCTATTTCTCCTAGATGTCAATACAAGGCTTGATGTAAAATTGGATGACCTTTCTATTTCTCATTGATGTCTACAGAGGGCTAGATGTAAGATTTTATAACCTTTCTATTTCTCCTAGATGTCCATATAAAGCTAGATGTGCTGTTTTAGTAACTTCATTTCAAGTGTTGTCGAGAATTATGATCAACATGTATAACTTCAATTAAATTGTTGGTTTTTTTTTTTTTTTTTTTTTTTTTTTTTTTTTTGTTTTTTGTTTTTTTTTTTTTTTTTTTTTTTTTTTTTTTTTTATTTTTTTTTTTTTTTTTTTTTTTTTTTTTTTTTTTTTGTAAACAAATCTATTTAACAATGAGTACCCCCCAACCCTTTGTCTCCATCACCCTAAATGCCCACCCCACCACACTTCAAAGTGGGTGGTATAACCTGGGTGTTGAGGCCACAGTTATCATTGTTTACATTTCTAGAATCTGAGAATGGGAGTGGGAATCATTTCCCATGGCGACACCGACCCTGATGAACTGCGACCCAGTGAACAGGGTTACAACGACCTTTACACACATTCTACTGGCAACAAAAATGGAAGCCAAAATAAACTGGTCAGCACATTGGAGAGTTTTTGCCTTAGAGAAGCCAATCTGGTTGGAGAGTTTTGCCTTTGAGAAGCCAATCTGGTTGGAGAGTTTGCCTTGGAGAAGCCAATCTGGTTGGAGAGTTTGCCTTGGAGAAGCCAATCTGGTTGGAGAGTTTTGCCTTAGAGAAGCCAATCTGGTTGGAGAGTTTTGCCTTAGAGAAGCCAATCTGGTTGGAGACTTTTGCCTTAGAGAAGCCAATCTGGTTGGAGATTTTTGCCTTAGAGAAGCCAATCTGGTTGGAGAGTTTTGCCTTAAAATAGAGAAGCTAATCTGGTTAAAGAGTTTTGCCTTTGAGAAGCCAATCTGGTTGGAGAGTTTTGCCTTAAAATAGAGAAGCCAATCTGGTTGGAGAGTGTTGCCTTAAAATAGAGAAGCCAATCTGGTTGGAGAGTTTTGCCTTAGAGAAGCCAATCTGTGACATGATTCAAAAGACAGAGCTTAGGATATTTTTTCAGGGGTCCACAATGTATAGAATATGCCGTAAGTTCCAATTTCTTAGTAGATAAACAGTGCATCGAGAATGTGATTACTACCAAAATGAAGATCTTAAAACCTGTCCACACAAAAATGTTTGTCTCCCCTGGCACTGATCACAACTTTCCAAGACAAGACATAAAATCCTACAGATGTCCCATGCTGACTGTGCTAGCAAACCCCATACAATCACTGGATATAGTTTTCCATTTTTTTTAAAAAAAATGTATGCTTGATTAATAAAATTAAGTTTATTTGTCTATTCCCACTTCATAGAAATACATAATTAACTACATATATTTTGAAACTGGAAAATCAAATGTCCCCCAAACCGTGACTGATTGAAGTATCAGGTCAAACTAGGCAATGCACTTAATTTTAGCTAACTAGGATTCAAAAACCTGTAGAAGTTTTTGCCCAGAGACGTCTAAAGGGATACTATCAACAGAGGATAGTGCATAGCAGGGTTCCTTAAACTATGACTTGCGGGCCAGATCCAGCCTGCCATGGATCCTTAATCCAGCCCGCCTGGGGACTGTATAGAATACCTAGCTAGCAGTGACAAATTTGCAACTGGACATTGATCATCTCATCAGCCTTGCTTCCATTTAAAATACTATTAAGTTTAAGTCAGATATATTTGTTATTCATTTTAAATGTTTTTTTGTTTTTTTAATTGCTTTATTTTGAACTACAAATGAGATATGTGCAGTGTGCATTTAATTGAGATATGTTCAGTGTGCATGGCATTGAGATATTGTGTCATGTGCATAGAATTGAGATATGTGCAGTGTGCATAGATTTGAGATATGTGCAGTGTGCTTAAAACGAGATATGTGCAGTGTGAACAGAATTTGTTCATTGTTTTCCCCACACTGTAGTCTGGGTCCAGAAGGTGTCTGCAGCACCTTGTTTAAAAAGTCTGAGGACCCCTGGTGTATAGTGCACTAAAATAAAGTTAGTGGGGTATTCTTTTTGAACGCTGAGCTGACTTACAACAAGGTTACTGTGAAGGATTAAAGTTTGGGAACTGTTTTGATGTCATCGGCATGTTGTCTTGTGGTGAAGAGCTTACTTACAACAAGGTTACTGTGAAGGATTAAAGTTTGGGAACTGTTTTGATGTCATCAGCATGTTGTCTTGTGGTGAAGAGCTTACTTACAACAAGGTTACTGTGAAGGATTAAAGTTTGGGAACTGTTTTGATGTCATCAGCATGTTGTCTTGTGGTGAAGAGCTTACTTACAACAAGGTTAATGTGAAGGATTAAAGTTTGGGAACTGTTTTGATGTCATCGGCATGTTGTCTTGTGGTGAAGAGCTTACTTACAACAAGGTTACTGTGAAGGATTAAAGTTTGGGAACTGTTTTGATGTCATCGGCATGTTGTCTTGTGGTGAAGGAGTTGAAGAGTTGGATGTGTAGGCCTGCTGCCTATGTCTTGTCCCAGAACAAGTTGTAGTGGTTAAGGATGTATTCCCGGAAACTCAGCATCTGCAATGAGAAAAATAATGAAACAACTCTGTTAAATGTTGTCATGCCTCATTGTGACATACTTCAAAGAGAAATAAGTAGTTTAAAAAAAAAAAAAAAATTTCGTAATGTGTACTGATAATTATTAGTGTTAAATCAATGCTTATAGAATAGGTCAATCATCATTATAATTTTATGGCTATCGCCAAGGAATGATGTGTAGTGATATCTGATGTCAAGGAATGATGTGTAGTGATAATCTGATGTCAAGGAATGATGTGTAGTAATAATCTGATGTCAGGGAATGATGTGTAGTGATAATCTGATGTCAAGGAATGATGTGTACTGATAATCTGATGTCAAGGTGTGATGTGCACTGATAATCTGATGACAAGGAAAGATGTGTACTGATAATCTGATGTCAAGGCATGATGTGTACTGATAATCTGATGTCAAGGTGTGATGTGTACTGATAATCTGATGACAAGGAAAGATGTGTACTGATAATCTGATGTCAAGGCATGATGTGTACTGATAATCTGATGTCAAGGTGTGATGTGTACTGATAATCTGATGACAAGGAATGATGTGTACTGATAATCTGATGTCAAGGAATGATGTGTACTGATAATCTGATTTTAAGGAATGATGTGTACTGATAATCTGATGTCAAGGAATGAAATTTGGTGATGATTATTCTGATGTCAAGTCATCCCTCCATTTCTCTGCATACCCAAACCTGCTCAGTTTAAAAAACGTGTTCAAATAACTCCCAATGTAGTCTCACTGCTTAGTTTAGGCACACAAATCCTTATCACGTGGTGTCTCAAAGGTTTTATTACTGTCAGGTATGTCACCAATAAAAGCATCTACAATATTTTAGCTCCCAAAACACTTCTAGGTCTGGCCTAACGTGAGCAGCTCGATACTAAGAAACTGAACTGATCTACAGTGAAAACTTATATGACAACTGTAGTAGTAACAGGTCGTGTCCCATCTATGTTCTACTGTAGTAGTGATGGGTCGTGTCCAATCTATGTTATACTGCAGTAGTAACAGGTCGTGTCCCATCTATGTTCTACTGTAGTAGTGATGGGTCGTGTCCAATCTATGTTATACTGCAGTAGTAACAGGTCGTGTCCCATCTATGTTCTACTGTAGTAGTGACGGGTCGTGTCCAATCTATGTTATACTGTAGTAGTAACAGGTCGTGTCCCATCTATGATCTACAGTAGTAGTAACGGGTCGTGTCCAATCTATGTTATACTGTAGTAGTAACGGGTCGTGTCCCATCTATGATCTACAGTAGTAGTAACGGGTCGTGTCCAATCTATGCTCTACTGTAGTAGTAACGGGTCGTGTCCCATCTATGTTCTACTGTAGTAGTAAGTAGTAACAGGTCGTGTCCCATCTATGTTATACTGTAGTAGTAACGGGTTGTGTCCCATCTATGATCTACAGTAGTAGTAATGGGTCGTGTCCAATCTATGTTCTACTGTAGTAGTAACAGGTCGTGTCCCATCTATGTTATACTGTAGTAGTAACGGGTTGTGTCCCATCTATGATCTACAGTAGTAGTAACGGGTCGTGTCCCATCTATGTTCTACTGTAGTAGTAACAGGTCGTGTCCCATCTATGTTATACTGTAGTAGTAACGGGTTGTGTCCCATCTATGATCTACAGTAGTAGTAACGGGTCGTGTCCAATCTATGCTCTACTGTAGTAGTAACGGGTCGTGTCCCATCTATGTTCTACTGTAGTAGTAACAAGTCGTGTCCCATCTATGTTCTACTGTAGTAGTAACAAGTCGTGTCCCATCTATGCTCTACTGTATTAGCACTTCCTTAATTCGACTGAACACTCAGCTTTTAAAGGTTGGTTAGGCCTCAGTTGTGGATGCTCGGAAGGTCAAAGTGACACAGATGAAATCGTGCCATGAATAAATTACAAATACACGAAACATTATAAATTCTGGTCACAGTTGGTCTATATGACGTCACCTGAGCTTTATACAGTACAGCATTAGAGCCGTCTAAAGTTAAAGGCAGGTTACCGCGGGAAGCTGTCTGTTCCCTTTATATCTACCACTTCTCAACAAGGATTTTCCTGTTTCTAAACAGTACGGTATTACCTCGAATATCGCACCCCAAACCCCACCCGCGAAATGCGCAAAACCGCGAAATAGGATTCATATATAATTTAAAGCTTTCACACACTCCATTACACTTTTAAATACAATTATAATTATATTATTTCAATTTTTTTTTTGGTAAGGCTAGAAAATGCTTCTTTTACCGCTAAAACAATTAACATAATCAACATATCAAAATATGTCTACTGGATACCGCGAACAAATCCACGGAGCGTATCCTTGCATAAAGCCAGCAAAGGAGTGAGGACGCGAAATGCGAAGTAGCAAGGTATTAACTGTACATGCAACTCGGATAGGCTGTCAGCTGGCAGGGCACTTGTTTATTTGGAAGAGTTCGATCTTGTGCAGTAGCACGTGTATGGTCAGTCTCAGTAAGGGGCATGTCCTCTCGGGCCTCTCGAGTCACAAGTGGGTCACGTTAGAAAAGTGCATTGACAGCCGATATCATGCGTCCCAAACAGGTCGCAGGAGAAACGTATGAAGATAGAAGCTTGCAGACGCATGTCAGAAGTAGGTCACTTGGGCAATGAATAGTGCCGATTCAAATGGGGGAGAGGGGGAAAGGATGACATACTATCTTAATTGAAGCAGGAACCATATGGACTGGACAACAGACCAAGCTTTAACCATATGGAATATTTGTATACGGTAAACAGAACCCCTTGCCGTATACAGGGCATTACAGGGCATGTGAAAAAAGTGGGCGGACGGTTGGCCGTCCGGGGCGCCAGCCTCGAAGGGGCGCCAAAATCGTTAAGTGTCCTAATCGTACCAAACATTATTTCATGGTAAAACGGGGGCGCGGCTTTTGTCTCGGGACGGTCAACAACAACCCCCCCCCCAAACCATCTTTTTGTTTTGGTGGTACGCGGGCATATTTAAGAGAATCGGTTAACTTGCCACTAATGTTTGTACTCAGCGTCTATCGGTTCCATCCCACTGAGCAACTTGCTAGTAACCCCAGCCGCCGGTAGTCACGCCTTTCCAGCGGGCCCCCGGGCGGGTGCGGGCCCCCGGGCGGGTACGGGCTAATGTATGCAGGCTGTTGGCTTCCGCTTCAATCAGTTCTCAGGGTCCACATCAAATTGTATGTTTTTGGGGGGACAATGATCAGACGGCTAACCAAACAAGAAGGATGCAGTCAGTAGGGGTGGATGGCAGACCTTTAGTTGGTCACGAAGAGTTCATCCAACAGACCAGCTGAATCAGCTGACTCCAGCGGGTACGGAAAACCTGCGGCGTTTCTTCGTCTGTGTGTGTGAGTGTGTGTGAGAGAGAAAAAGAATAGAGGGAAGAAAAGAAAGGGGGGGGGGGGCAGGGTAATATTCTGTTTGATTACTATGAATGCCGCCGTCAGACACGGTTACAAGAGTTCCGACATCCGTAAACCTGAGGAGCCGGTCGTGGTTCGTCGCGCTCCACTGATCTCTGACATAAGTGGGTCAAGACTAGACAGAAAGTTATTACAACCGGCGAAATTGGCAGTGCTGGTGTGGCTAGGAATGTTATCATAGACACTGCCCTGTTTCATCGGCTGACACAGGTTGGCAGTGCAGGTATTGCTGCCTTATTTCAACAGTGTATAGACATCAGAACGTAGTGTCAGTGTGATACATCTCCGTACGAGGGTTCCATGTCAGACGCGCTGATTGTATGTTCCCTATGCCAAGAACGCCAGTACTATACACTTGAACTTGTTGGCATGGCATGTATTTATTATGTATAATGTTTTGGGATGGGTGTCGGGGGTGGAGTAGGAGAAAACAAAACCTTGTTTAGAATTCTCACCGGAGTCTTGAACCTTGAATTCCATAACCTTCGAGATTTGACCAAGTTGTCGGTCACTGGGATGCGACTGGGTTGTCAAGGGACGTGGGTGTTCGAATGTTCCAACAGTTTCAAGAATGTGTCTGCCATGTTGCAGTAGCTTATTCAGCAATAGTAAGCGGCGTCTCCTCAACGGGTTCCAGGCGGTCGGTGGCTGGTGTGCCGTACAAAACCGTGTCCAGAAATTTGATGGTATGAATTTTCGTCGACGGCAAATTGATCGACGGTAATTTTATCGAACGGAATTTTGGTCGAAACTTTTTTCAGTTTTTACATAAAAATTTTGCTTCAAAATTCTTTTTGAACGCATTAATTTTTTTTCTCTATATAGTATAGTGCGTTCAAAAAGAAATTTGACGAAAATTGTAACATGTGAACTGAAAAAAAGACTCGACCAAATTTCCGTTTGATCAAATTTCCGTCGATCAATTTACCGTCGACGAAATTTCTTTCGATCAAATTTCCGGTAACCGTACAAAACATGACATGTTCTATCTAATGCCAGGCCGCCACCGCATATACCATCTGTGCACAAAGCCCAACATGGCTTCGTGTGTGGTGAGACAAGTGGGCTCATCCCTATGGCCACTGGCCTCTGACATCGCTGCTCTTTGATTTCAAAACATTTCAGTTGATTAAATGTGTGCTAATCCCCATGCATAATAACCAATAACACACACCTATTTCATTCCAAGTGAGAATCAAACCCGCGTTCCTGATGAGCCGTCTCTTAATTCCATTTACAGATGATTTAGTCTATACAAGTGGGCGGAAAATCCGCATGCGGCTCTTTAACGACCTGAGTGCGGCTCGGCCATTCGGCCACAAATCGGGTTCGACTCAGAAAAACATAGTTCTTTAAAGGTTCTTGAAAAGAAATTTGGCTCTGAATTTTTTTTTAATCGTCCTGCTGCCGATTTTTGGCTCTTTTGACTAATGGGTTTGCCGACCACTGGATGACGTCATCAAATTCCGCGCACTAAATTCCCCATTGTTCTCACTTCTATACATAAGGAAATGTGATCACTAACGTTCAGATTACCTACCTACCAGCAAACGACGACACATCGACAGACCGACACCGAGATGGACTGGTGATGTGGGGTCGGTCTTAGATCAGCTAGAGACAAAATGTCATTGAGAGGTCTGAGTGCAATGGTGTGGTGGAGGCAGGCCAAAGCCATTTGATGACAGTGTGATATATGTATATACAGGGCCTTTCAGGTCTTTGGAAGAAGTTCCGACTTTACATTAGCCCCCCCCCCTCCACCCCACCTTTCCCCCAAACAGGTCTTAACCGACACAGTGACGTCACCATTAAAGCTTGGCCAACAATCTCTCCTCATTTACCAAATCCTTATTAGACTCGTAAAATTTGTTAACTTGCAAAAAAAAAACAGAGCCCATGTTACCAGCCGTATTGTTTAAAACACAGTTAAAGACACAAGCAACCACCCTCCCCCCTACCTCTCACCTCCTCACACCTCATTGGCATACATTCTCTCAGCATCTCAAGACAATGTTAAGTCACTGAACGAGTGTCGTCGTCGCCCCCCTCCCTCCAGTGAGCACGGGGGTCGGAACCTTTATTAAAATAACGGTGTGAATTGTATGACAGAAGTCAGGTCGTTTCTACATCTCGAGCCTTCCGGTTGTTACGTGGGGGGGGGGGGGGGTGATGGGCGACTTGATGGATTGATTAAAGCTGTGACATGACAGCTTGTCGTGCAAACAATGTGACATTACAACTTGTCATGTAAACAATGTGACATGACAACTTGTCATGTAAACAATGTGACGTTACAACTTGTCATGTAAACAATGTGACATTACAACTTGTCATGTAAACAATGTGACATAACTTGTCATGTAAACAATGTGACATAACTTGTCATGTAAACAATGTGACATTACAACTTGTCATGTAAACAATGTGACATAACTTGTCATGTAAACAATGTGACATTACAACTTGTCATGTACACAATGCGATCTTAAAGAGAATGACTTAAATTTGACTTGGCACTGCGCTGTGACTTAATGAAAGAGTAGAACGTAAACACCACGGTCACGTGACCCCATAACATTCTAAACACAAAAAAATGGCGTCTGGTAAGCCTCACAACACAGGAAACTTACGACAACTGACCATGTAACATGATTCGACTTAATCGATGCGAACACACAGTAAATAGTCCCCGGCTAGTCCATGCTTGTGGCAATCCTTGTCAGAATGAGATAGGAATGTTCTAAGTGCGTTCACCAAACAAGGTGAGATCGTAACATGTGGGAGGTGGATGGCCAGGTGACGAACGGGCACAGCTTATTTACAAAGACAAAAACACGTGAGGTCACCGCCAGACCTGTCCTCAGTAGACAGCAGGCATGGCCAGTGTGCTTTCAAGATAGTGTCAGATGTGTCGGCAGTTGGGACTTCAACAGCTGGGCATTCATACAGTTGGGCCTTCATGCCGTTGGGCATTCAACAGTTGGGCATTCAGACAGTTGAGCATTCAGGTAGTTGGGCATTCAACAGTTGGGCATTCAGGCAGTTGAGCATTCAACAGCTGGGCATTCATACAGTTGGGCATTCAACAGTTGGGCATTCAGACAGTTGGGCATTCAGACAGTTGGGCATTCAGACAGTTGGGCATTCATGTAGTTGGGCATTCATGTAGTTGGGCATTCAGACAGTTGGGCATTCATGCAGTTGGGCATTCAACAGTTGGGCATTCAACAGTTGGGCATTCATGCAGTTGGGCATTCAACAGTTAGGCATTCAACAGCTGGGCATTCAACAGTTGGACATTCAACAGTTGGGCATTCAACAGTTGGGCATTCAAACAGTTGAGCATTCAGACAGTTGGGCATTCATGTAGTTGGGCATTCAACAGTTGGGCATTCATGCAGTTGGGCATTCATGCAGTTGGGCATTCAACAGTTGGGCATTCACACAGTTGGGCATTCACACAGTTGATAACCACATCATAGTGGAGAAGTGTTGGACAAATGACCACTTCCATGACATCGTATTTTAAATCTGCTGAAAAGATGACGATGCCACATTTTGAACCCGGTGAAAAGATGTCCATTGTGTTGTTGATGACGTTGGCCAGAGGCGCGTAGGCGGGTGAGCGGAAACACGGTTACAGGCTCAAAGTCACGGGAAAACTTGGTATTAACCGTCATTTTATTCGCAGGTCCATGGAAATGTTTATTATGGACTGGAAATGAGCAAATAGACGTGAAAAGCGACTCATTAGGAACGTGGTTTGATTCTCGCTTGGAATTAAATGTGTGTGGCGTTTGTTATTATGCATACATGCTATCATCACTCAGTTAATGTTATGATTTATTCATAATTAGTGACATCATCATGCATTATGCCAACAAACAGGAATATTACAGATTGAATAACAATAAATGGTGGTAAGTGACTGGGTAGAGACTAATCTCTCGCCTCTCGACCAACAGGATTGCCGATTGATTCTAGCCTCTGATCTCCCGGACACAGCTCGCACAATAAAAGGAATCAATGGAAAGCAAGGGGCATTGCATTTCGGTACTAATTTAGTGTTAACTCTATCACGGCAAAGAATCAATGGTTGAAACGTAGTCAATGTGGCATTGGACCGAAAGATAAAAATTCATTTGTTCCCATAACGTGTCCAAATTTACCAGCGTGCTCTCCTCCGATTGTTATCATGAAAATAAATCATTAGTTTTACAATGTTTTCATTTCAGACCTATCTATTCGTTTATTTATGTTATACTACTTAATACATATAGATTTGTGTAAATGCCTCTGATTTTCACTTTTTTTTTTTTCTCTTTGTCATTTTTCTTCCTGTGAATTTCAGTTCCATTTACATATATTTAGGGATTTAAGTCTATCATAAAAAATTATAGGGACTTTCAAACCAAATTAGACAGGGACTGTAAACTAACTGAAGAACTTTACCATTTGTACAAAGAACCACCCATAGTCACAAAGATAAAAAAAAAAGGCAGACTACGCTGGGCAGGACTTGTTGAAAGGATGCCGGAATGCAGAGCAGCCAAAGCTATATACAGGCAGAAGCCTAGGGGCAGACGACTCACAGGTGGCCCATGGATGAGGTGGATTGATGATGTGGAGACGGATTTACACCAGTTGGGGGTTTGCGCATGGAGGCGGAAAGCCATGGATCGCTCCGAATGGAAGGATGTGGTGGAGCAGGCCAGGGCCCTACATGGGTTGTATAGCCACTGATGATGATGATGTAAACTAACTGAGCACCAAACAAAATTAGACTGTAAACCAAATGAGCACCAAACCAAATTAGACAGTAAATCAAATGTTAAAACGGTGTTTTTTACTTCAGGTCTGGGACTGGGTCAATCATCTCAATACACACGTTAACCAAGCGATAGAGTTCACGAAGTTCTTTGCAACAAAACATCTCAATGAGTAACATTTTGTTCAGGTGTTATGTAGTTTTGTTTAGGTGTTGTGTAGTTTTGTTTAGGTGCTATGTAGTTTTGTTTAGGTGCTATGTAGTTTTGTTTAGGTGCTATGTAGTTTTGTTTAGGTGTTATGTAGTTTTCTTTAGGTGTTATGTAGTTTTGTTTAGGTGTTATGTAGTTTTGTTTAGGTGCTATGTAGTTTTGTTTAGGTGCTATGTAGTTTTGTTTAGGTGCTATGTAGTTTTGTTTAGGTGTTATGTAGTTTTGTTTAGGTGTTATGTAGTTTTGTTTAGGTGCTATGTAGTTTTGTTTAGGTGTTATGTAGTTTTGTTTAGGTGCTGTGTACTTTTGTTTAGGTGCTGTGTAGTTTTGTTCAGGTGCTATGTAGTTTTGTTTAGGTGCTATGTAGTTTTGTTTAGGTGCTATGTAGTTTTGTTTAGGTGCTATGTAGTTTTGTTTATGTGCTATGTAGTTTTGTTTAGGTGCTATGTAGTTTTGTTTAGGTGCTATGTAGTTTTGTTTAGGTGTTATGTAGTTTTGTTTAGGTGCTATGTAGTTTTGTTTAGGTGCTATGTAGTTTTGTTTAGGTGCTATTTAGTTTTGTTTAGGTGCTATGTAGTTTTGTTTATGTGTTATGTAGTTTTGTTTATGTGTTATGTAGTTTTGTTTAGGTGCTATGTAGTTTTGTTTAGCTGTTATGTAGTTTTGTTTAGGTGTTATGTAGTTTTGTTTAGGTGCAATGTAGTTTTGTTTAGGTGCTATGTAGTTTTGTTTAGGTGTTATGTAGTTTTGTTTAGGTGTTATGTAGTTTCGTTTAGGTGTTATGTAGTTTTGTTTAGGTGCTATGTAGTTTTGTTTAGGTGTTATGTAGTTTTGTTTAGGTGCTATGTAGTTTTGTTTAGGTGCTATGTAGTTTTGTTCATGTGTTATGTAGTTTTGTTCATGTGTTATGTAGTTTTGTTTAGGTGTTATGTAGTTTCGTTTAGGTGTTATGTAGTTTTGTTTAGGTGCTATGTAGTTTTGTTTAGGTGCTATGTAGTTTTGTTTAGGTGTTATGTAGTTTTGTTCATGTGTTATGTAGTTTTGTTTAGGTGTTATGTAGTTTTGTTTAGGTGCTATGTAGTTTTGTTTAGGTGCTATGTAGTTTTGTTTAGGTGCTATGTAGTTTTGTTTAGGTGCTATGTAGTTTTGTTTAGGTGTTATGTAGTTTTGTTCATGTGTTATGTAGTTTTGTTTAGGTGTTATGTAGTTTTGTGCAGGTGTTATGTAGTTTTGTTCATGTGTTATGTAGTTTTGTTCATGTGTTATGTAGTTTTGTTTAGGTGTTATGTAGTTTCGTTTAGGTGTTATGTAGTTTTGTTTAGGTGCTATGTAGTTTTGTTTAGGTGCTATGTAGTTTTGTTTAGGTGTTATGTAGTTTTGTTTAGGTGTTATGTAGTTTTGTTTAGGTGTTATGTAGTTTTGTTTAGGTGTTATGTAGTTTTGTTTAGGTGTTATGTAGTTTTGTTTAGGTGTTATGTAGTTTTGTTTAGGTGTTATGTAGTTTTGTTTAGGTGTTATGTAGTTTTGTTTAGGTGTTATGTAGTTTTGTTTAGGTGTTATGTAGTTTTGTTTAGGTGTTATGTAGTTTTGTTTAGGTGTTATGTAGTTTTGTTTAGGTGTTATGTAGTTTTGTTTAGGTGTTATGTAGTTTTGTTTAGGTGTTATGTAGTTTTGTTTAGGTGTTATGTAGTTTTGTTTAGGTGTTATGTAGTTTTGTTTAGGTGTTATGTAGTTTTGTTTAGGTGTTATGTAGTTTTGTTTAGGTGTTATGTAGTTTTGTTTAGGTGTTATGTAGTTTTGTTTAGGTGTTATGTAGTTTTGTTTAGGTGTTATGTAGTTTTGTTTAGGTGTTATGTAGTTTTGTTTAGGTGTTATGTAGTTTTGTTTAGGTGTTATGTAGTTTTGTTTAGGTGTTATGTAGTTTTGTTTAGGTGTTATGTAGTTTTGTTTAGGTGTTATGTAGTTTTGTTTAGGTGTTATGTAGTTTCGTTTAGGTGTTATGTAGTTTTGTTTAGGTGCTATGTAGTTTTGTTTAGGTGCTATGTAGTTTTGTTTAGGTGCTATGTAGTTTTGTTTAGGTGCTATGTAGTTTTGTTTAGGTGCTATGTAGTTTTGTTTAGGTGTTATGTGGTTTTGTTAATGTGTTATGTAGTTTTGTTTAGGTGTTATGTAGTTTTGTGCAGGTGTTATGTAGTTTTGTTAAGGTGTTATGTAGTTTTGTTTAGGTGTTATGTAGTTTTGTTTAGGTGTTATGTAGTTTTGTTTAGGATTTCGTAAGCCCGCATAAAAGGAAACACAACGCCTAATTAATGTATATATAATTATGGATATATATAAAATTAGTGATTCCAGGAGCTTCTTCCCCACTTTTAGCTCCCTATGAGATAAAAGCAGATATAGTTTAAGAACCTCTGATTTGACCAAGATATTTTTGAGCATAAATCTAGCGCTTCTAGTGACAGCTGATTTGCAGGCAGGTCTTGGCAGGCCAAATTGTTTGAAAGAAGCCAACCCAATACATTGTAAGAAGTTGCCGCACGTTTCAACAGAAAGGGAAAGTTCTACGTCACATAACAATCTATAAGGTGGTTTGCGGGGTGGGGGTGGAGAAAGGCTTAAGTACTTTTAAATAGCCAATCGATATACTGAAACGATACTTTTGTATTACAGATACAGAATCAAATCCTTCGGCTTGAGTTGGGGGGGGGGGGGAATTTAGTACTACCGTGTGTCTTGTCCGGCTACAAGGCATCTAGTACTACCGTGTGTCTTGTCTGGCTACACGGCATCTGGTACTACCGTGTGTCTTGTCCGGCTACACGGCTGTTATGTAGTTTCGTTTAGGTGTTATGTAGTTTTGTTTAGGTGCTATGTAGTTTTGTTTAGGTGCTATGTAGTTTTGTTTAGGTGCTATGTAGTTTTGTTTAGGTGCTATGTAGTTTTGTTTAGGTGTTATGTGGTTTTGTTAAGGTGTTATGTAGTTTTGTTTAGGTGTTATGTAGTTTTGTGCAGGTGTTATGTAGTTTTGTGCAGGTGTTATGTAGTTTTGTTTAGGTGTTATGTAGTTTTGTTTAGGTGCTATGTAGTTTTGTTTAGGTGCTATGTAGTTGTGTTTAGGTGTTATGTAGTTTTGTTTAGGTGTTATGTAGTTTTGTTTAGGTGCTATGTAGTTTTGTTTAGGTGCTATGTAGTTTTGTTTAGGTGTTATGTAGTTTTGTTTAGGTGCTATGTAGTTTTGTTTAGGTGTTATGTAGTTTTGTTTAGGTGCTATGTAGTTTTGTTTAGGTGCTATTTAGTTTTGTTTAGGTGCTATTTAGTTTTGTTTAGGTGCTATGTAGTTTTGTTTAGGTGTTATGTAGTTTTGTTTAGGTGTTATGTAGTTTTGTTTAGGTGCTATGTAGTTTTGTTTAGGTGTTATGTAGTTTTGTTTAGGTGTTATGTAGTTTTGTTTAGGTGCTATGTAGTTTTGTTTAGGTGCTATGTAGTTTTGTTTAGGTGCTATGTAGTTTTGTTTAGGTGCTATGTAGTTTTGTTTAGGTGTTATGTAGTTTTGTTTAGGTGTTATGTAGTTTTGTTTAGGTGTTATGTAGTTTTGTTTAGGTGTTATGTAGTTTTGTTTAGGATTTCGTAAGCCCGCATAAAAGGAAACACAACGCCTAATTAATGTATATATAATTATGGATATATATAAAATTAGTGATTCCAGGAGCTTCTTCCCCACTTTTAGCTCCCTATGAGATAAAAGCAGATATAGTTTAAGAACCTCTGATTTGACCAAGATATTTTTGAGCATAAATCTAGCGCTTCTAGTGACAGCTGATTTGCAGGCAGGTCTTGGCAGGCCAAATTGTTTGAAAGAAGCCAACCCAATACATTGTAAGAAGTTGCCGCACGTTTCAACAGAAAGGGAAAGTTCTACGTCACATAACAATCTATAAGGTGGTTTGCGGGGTGGGGGTGGAGAAAGGCTTAAGTACTTTTAAATAGCCAATCGATATACTGAAACGATACTTTTGTATTACAGATACAGAATCAAATCCTTCGGCTTGAGTTGGGGGGGGGGGAATTTAGTACTACCGTGTGTCTTGTCCGGCTACAAGGCATCTAGTACTACCGTGTGTCTTGTCTGGCTACACGGCATCTAGTACTACCGTGTGTCTTGTCCGGCTACACGGCATCTAGTACTACCGTGTGTCTTGTCCGGCTACACGGCATCTAGTACGACCGTGAGCCATGTCCGGCTACTATCTCTGTCCTGACTGAGGGCGTTCACTGCCAGGGCAGCAACTCTAGCTATCTGTACTCGGGTGATTGTTGGGACTATTTGGTTATCTCACATGTTGATCTTGCCGTTGGATATTGATTAGGGTACTTTAGTAACAATGCCGACTGCAACAATGGTCCGCCGGCCCCTATCTGAGTGTCCGCTTACCTAATTCCAGCTAGAGTACCCGTGGCTGTATACAATTTCGCGCTCTGGTGCCATATAAACTACATTATATAATTGATGGCGTAAACACATTTAAACCGATTCATTTTTTTTGGCAAGTTGTGCAGATGTGTACTAGCACATGACGTTACACGTGAATCTCCAACAGCCATTTTTCAGATGTGTACCAATAGCGTGAACGATCTTTCTCTTTCTGCGCCCCCAAACAATGGAATTCTTTGCCACTACACATACGCAATATACCAACCACCCAGGCCTTCAAAACTGCACTCAAAACATATCTTTTTAAATTATACTACCCTGACTGATTCCCCTCCTCTGACTGATAAATGATCTTGCTGGCTGCCGTCCATGGTTTGCCTTGTAAAAGTTATGTGGTGGGGTGGGTGACTATACATTGCTGTTCTTTATTTCATAAATGTATTTTATTTTAATGTCATGACTACGTCTCTTTTGATAAAATTTTTATGTACAGCGCGGTGAGCCCAGCCCTAGGCTGGGGTACCGCGCTATATAAGACCTCTTATTATTATTATTATTATTAATAAACAACGTTACACATGAGTCTCCAACGGCCATTGTTCAGATGTGTACAACGTTACAAATGAGTCTCTGGCGGCAATTGTTCGGATGTGTACTAACACACAACGTTACACACGAGTCTCCAACGGCAATTGTTGAGATGTGTACGAGCACACAACCTTACACGAGAATCTCCAACGGCAACCGTTCAGATGTGCTCTAACACACAACGTTACACACGAGTCTCCAAAGGCAATTGTTCACATTCCCAATGTGTATTAACCCTGCGTTACACGTGAATCCCCAACGACGGTCGTTCAGATGTTTACCGACACACAACGTTGCACGTGAATGTCCAACAAGATCAACCATTCCCGCACACATGGTGACCAAAATACGAAGCTACCGACAATTCACCGACTATGACAATGAATCTTCCAACAAGGTACCGCATGCATAGACCTCACACAATGTACCGTGTTTGTATCCAACAACAACAACAAAATGGTACAGCATATGAATCCCCAAACATTGTACCGTATTTGTTTTCATCCACATGCCATAAAACACATTTGAATCCGGCCACACGGCCACCACGTACCTACTCAAGAACAGCGTCACCATCATTCAAGGTGAGGAGGCTCGGGCGAGTTGACGAAGGGAACACCGGAGCCGTCTACTAGCTGTAAGTAAGGGGGCTGGGCGGGTTGCAAGGGACAACCAGAGTCTTTCATGTGGACAAGGTCATTGCGTCATTATCAAGCCAAGAGAGCAAGGTGCAACACAGGATTATCATCTGATAAGTTCATTTGGGAAGGGAAGCCACGTTATCGCGTGATAAGAAAGCATTGTGTGTGTGTTGTTTTTTTGTTTTTTTTACGAGTGTTGAGCTTTTCCCATTTCACCGGTTAGTCATTTCAGCCCCCCTGAGGAACACGTTTTCGGTGTACTTATCATAGGGCAAGGTGACCGACAAGTCGTTCTGCTTTAAACAGTTCAGTAGTTGGTTAGGGTTTATAATTATTATTTGGACATTGATAAAGTAAAGACCACAAAAGTAAAAGATTATTATTTGGACAGTGATAAAGTAAAGACCACAAAAGTAAAAGATTATTATTTGGACATTGATAAAGTAAAGATCACAAAAGTAAAAGATTATTATTTGGACAGTGATAAAGTAAAAACCACAAAAGTAAAAGATTATTATTTGGACAGTGATAAAGTAAAGACCACAAAAGTAAAAGATTATTACTTGGACATTGATAAAGTAAAGACCCCAAAAGGAAAAGATTATTATTTGGACAGTGATAAAGTAAAGACCACAAAAGTAAAAGATTATTATTTGGATATTGATAAAGTAAAGATCACAAAAGTAAAAGATTATTATTTGGACAGTGATAAAGTAAAGACCACAAAAGTAAAAGATTATTATTTGGACAGTGATAAAGTAAAGACCACAAAAGTAAAAGATTATTACTTGGACATTGATAAAGTAAAGACCCCAAAAGGAAAAGATTATTATTTGGACAGTGATAAAGTAAAGACCACAAAAGTAAAAGATTATTATTTGGACATTGATAAAGTAAAGACCACAAAAGTAAAAGATTATTATTTGGACATTGATAAAGTAAAGACTACAAAAGTAAAAGATTATTATTTGGACATTGATAAAGTAAAGACCACAAAAGTAAAAGATTATTATTTGGACATTGATAAAGTAAAGACCACAAAAGTAAAAGATTATTATTTGGACATTGATAAAGTAAAGACCCCAAAAGTAAAAGATTATTATTTGGACAGTGATAAAGTAAAGACCCCAAAAGTAAAAGATTATTATTTGGACATTGATAAAGTAAAGACCTCAAAAGTAAAAGATTATTATTTGGACAGTGATAAAGTAAAGACCCCAAAAGTAAAAGATTATTATTTTAACGGAGCCTTTACACACGGATTATTTTATGTAAAAACTCGAGTTTTTCCCTCATGTCCAGGCACCACTAAATAACACGACAAACCTATATACAATATATAATTCATCTAAAATGGCAGCGTGGTAGTTATAGATTTTTTCTTCAAAAGAACATCTCACAGTCAAAAGAGTTCAATATGCAACCAAAACAGTTAGCTACTTTTGGACAACTGGGGCGCCAAAAAAAAAAAAGAATAAAATACAACACGATATGAAATGCCCAGGTTTTATATAATTAAAAACAAATGAGTCACCTTATCTTAGGGGCCCCCCGATCCTGGTAATATGATGCGATGAATTAAGAAAGAGATTTAACCAAACAAAATAGGGCAGACACACACAAAAACATTCTATGAATCACGATGGTCGGTGGACCCGCTGACTGTATTGTGTTTTAATGTCTATGATAGAGTCCATGTTATTCCATTGCGGCACGGATGTCGGGTGAAGACGACAGATGATATCCTCGTCTAGCAGGGGTGGATTCTTGGCCGACACCCGGAAATGTGGCACTGACATCACTTCAGAAATACCAATAAGTGAATTTATGGAATTTTTCAAACCCATTTATTTATTTACTCTCTAATGGGTCCGATTGTGTTAAAATACCAACTCGATTGTGTTAAAATACCAACTCGATTGTGTTAATACCAACTCGATTGTGTTAAAATACCAACTCGATTGTGTTAAAATACCAACTCGATTGTGTTAAAATTAAAATACCAACTCGATTGTGTTAAAATACCAACTCGATTGTGTTAAAATACCAACTCGATTGTGTTAAAATACCAACTCGATTGTGTTAAAATACCAACTCGATTGTGTTAAAATACCAACTCGATTGTGTTAAAATACCAACTCGATTGTGTTAAAATACCAACTCGTGATTTTCTAGTTGCATACATAAAAAGAGAAAGAGTGTGAACTCTTAAAAACCCAGACGTTTCTTAAGATTAGCATGCGTGGATACCACTAAGAAAGAACACCACCAACTAAATATGTTGTATTCTGAGTTTTTGGGGTCCAGCTGAAGCTCTTTGATGGCCCCGGCGAGCACATGACGGAAGTGCCGCATCCGTTGGGGGCAAGCACAACGACACCAGCTACCAGCATTTCTCTGCCCACCGCTTATGTTACACTGCATTTGTGGGACAGCCGACCGTGATGTTCAAGTCTCCTTATCTTTCACAAATAGAAATAGTTACGACTGATACATGTGTTAGAGCAACTGACAAGACGACAACAGAACGCGAATTTTGGCGTAGCGAAAGGGGAGGGGGGGGGGCGACCGCCGTCGGCGGCTTTTTCAGGTTTAGATTTAAAATTGATTACCGGTATTTAAATGAGGGTTATATGTGTTTTAGGGTTGGGGGCGGGGGGTGAGTTTGACCGGAGCCGCAGTTAGTCAAGGTACGGCACCTGAAAGAACGTACATTGCAAATCTGGCCAACAACTGTACCAATCAGGACCCAGCAATTTGCATCACAAGGGAACCTCAGGACGACCTCCAGCATATACATATAAGCTATAAAGGTGTGTTAAGTAAATGTATATGGTTTGGCGAATTTCAATCAGTTTTAAGATTTGGCTCGTGTGTTGAACAATACGCAACAAAGGACTGAAAACAAGCGTACAAAGAAAAACTTACACCAAAGCCAGTGACACTAACATCCTTCAGTTTAATTGCACTACTAACTTATATCTTAAAAATCAAACAGGTAGAAATAAAAACTATATCAACTTGCAGCACATCAAGTGAAAAAGTACCACCCTCGAAAGATACAAATATTAATCTACACACACGTATAAAGTGTACAATCTTGTAAGTACATTATGACTAGGAACGTTATCAAAAATCTCTCCCGGGTGGGGAAAAACTGCCGCCTTATCTATAGGGAGAACGTTGGAATCCTCCAGAAAATAAATTCTAGAAGTTTACTTCACCGGATAGCATTGTTTAGAACAACGTTTTCTCAATCAACGGAGGTGTGGGTAAGAAGGATTGTCACTACACTGCACAGGTCAATATCAAGACAGAAACGGGCGGAGGGGAGTAGTGGACGCTTAGATCTACGCTCAAGTAAAAATTATGTCAAGGCACAGGCTTTAACACTGTGGATGTCAGATTGAGAAAGACCCCTGCATATATATATAACAGCTATACATCTGGATGTCAGATTGAGATAGACCCCTGAATATATATATATATATATATATATATAACAGCTATACATGTGGATGGCAGATTGATACAACAGCTCAGTTATAAAGCTATAAGCGTGGATGTTAGATTCGGGTACGAGGAAGCAGACTAGCCTTATCTTATCACAACTGCTTGTTGGCCAACTGAATGTTTCATGTAAGGACAGCTCCAAGTGGGGTGGGCACTTAGGCTAAGTGATTGATAGGTTCGTTTATTTTAAAATTAAAACGGGCCTTAAAACGTTATTATCAAAACATGACAAAATTGTATCACATGCTACAAATGTCCAGGTATTTATGTAAAATTTTAAAAACTTAATATCAATGTAAGCTTAATTTATATTTTATTTTATTTTTAACTTCAACAAATAAAAATAAGAAGACCCACTAAATTCATTACCAGCTACACTGGAAGTTGTCTTAGTATTTCATTTTTTAAAATACGGTTTTAATGATAACCCATTGGTAAATAAACTTGTAATGAGTGCCATAAAGGGTTGTACTTAGCGCTAAAAAAAAAACTTGAGGCAACGTACAGGAATCGTTAGTCCTCGCTATTCAAAGAGAAACGCTTATAAAATATATCAGTAAAATAGTGTTGGCAGCCGGGGGGGGGGGTTCATGTGCCCCCCACCACACCTCCACTCTAATCAATGTCTTTATTAAAGGTGGCGTATTGGCAGTTGGGTCGTTCATATTGTTGTTGTTCGTCCGTAAGATCGACTCGCACCATCTAGCCATCGGGAGGGGGGGGGGTTCCCCCCCCCGGTGAGTTCGTATGTGGCCTGCTAGTACGATCCGTGCTCGGAATAGCCTCTAGCACCGCGGGCAGGGGGTAGTTGCTGTATTGGTGATCTAATGTTGCTCTTCCGGGCTAGCATGCGTGTCTCAGCTGTGGCTATCCTACTGGGTGCATGAGATGGAGCCCCCTTCTTGGCAGCTGATCTCACCCTGGCTCTGTCCTGGGCTGTCTGCACCCATTCAACTGGGTTGATGCTGAAGGCCTTTAGTGCCACTGTCAGTGTGTCCTTGTAACGCTTTCTTTGACCTCCTTAGGAGCGCTTGCCTAGCGTGAGTTCAACGAAGCTTAGCTGTTTACGGAGCCGGTTGTCTTCCCTACGGACCACGTGTCCCGTGCAACGGAGATGAGACTGCAACAGGGTAGTGAATATGCTAGGTCGCTCGCTCTAACCAGGACCTCCGTGTCAGACACGTTGTCTTACCACGTGATGCCGAGGAGTTTCCTGAGGCAGGTTGTGTGAAAGTGGTTTAGTTTCTTGGCGTGACACTGGTAGACTGTCCACGTTTCACATCCGTTTAGCAATGTCGAGAGGACTGCCGCGCTATAGACTTGATCTTCGTTTATCGTCTGATACCTCTCCTCTCCCATTCAATGCTTCGGAGTCTGCCAAATATTGCACTACCCTTTGCGAGCCTTGCATTCATTTCGCCATCCATGACGACAGTTCTGGAGAGAAAGCTGCCCAAGTAAGTAAATTTACCCACCGCGTTTAGACGCTGCCCGCTAATGGTGATGCTGGGTTCAGCGTAGGACCCACTGGGAGCTTGCTGATATAGATCGCTTCAGTCTTCTTTGTGTTGATTGTGTGGCCAAAGTTGTTGCAAACCTCAGAGAAAGTATCAAAACTTTGTTGCCTGGCGGCTTCAGAGTCAGCATTGAGGGCACAATCGTCCGAAAACAGAAGCTCGTTGAAGGTGTTATGTTTGACCTTGGTTTTAAGGTTGAAGACTGATCCATCGGTGCGGAAACCGATTGGCAAGCCCGTGGTGGAGTCCTTAACGCATCAGACAGCATTGCAGAATATATAACACTGAAGAGTGTGGGTGCCAGGACACAGCCCTGATTCACACCATTTGTGACAGGGAATACTTGAGATGAGTGACCGTTGTCCTGCATCACCCTGTCAAAAGCCTTATTCAGGTCAATAAATGTGGAATATAGGTCCGTATTTTGCTCCCGACATTTCTATTGACGCTGCCTGGCAGCAAACACCATATCGATAGTTCCGCGTTCTTAGCGGAAACCGCATTGACTTTCGGGTAGGAGACCAAGCTCCAGATGTGCATTCAGGCGGTTCAGAAGAGCTCGGCCCAAGATCTTGCCTGCAATGGACAGTAGTGAACTTCCGCGGTGATTTCCGCATGCCTGTCAGTTTCCTGTGTGTTTGTACAGGTGGATAATTGAGGCCTCTTTGAGGTCTTGTGGTACAGTTTCCGTCTGCCAGATGATCTGGAATAGACATAATAGCTTATCCGTTAGCGCTGGTCGACCCTCTGGAGATTTCGGCAGGAATCATGTCGGAGCCAGGTACTTTGCCATTGAACATTGGGTTGTTCGTCAAACGAATGAGCTGGCCCAAGTATATACAACCAATCACGTCTATCATCTGTCAAACTAGTGAGCTGGCCCAAGTATACACAACCAATCACGTCTATCATCTGTCAAACTAGTGAGCTGGCCCAAGTATGCACAACCAATCACGTCTACTGTCTGTCACAGTAGTAAGCTGGCCCAAGTATATACACAACTAATCACGTCTACTGTCTGTCAAACTAGTGAGCTGGCCCAAGTATATACACAACTAATCACGTCTACTGTCTGTCAAACTAGTGAGCTGGCCCAAGTATTCACAACCAATCACGTCTACTGTCTGTCACAGTAGTGAGCTGGCCCAAGTATACACAACCAATCACGTCTATCATCTGTCAAACTAGTGAGCTGGCCCAAGTATACACAACCAATCTTGGGACTTCAGAGTAACTCTAGCGTGTCACCAAGTGCTAAGACGGCTATACAGGCGGCGTTCCAAATACTTTGTAATCCTGGCAAGAAATCAACACATGCACTTTACAGAGTCGCCCAACCGCAAGAAAGACAAGTCGGTCACGCTCGCTTTCATTTCACTCTATAGGTGGAGGGAGAGCGAAGCAAATCTTTCATTTCACTCTATAGGTGGAGGGAGAGCGAAGCAAACCTTTCATTTCACTCTATAGGTGGAGGGAGAGCGAAGCAAACCTTTCATTTCACTCTATAGGTGGAGGGAGAGCGAAGCAAACCTTTCATTTCACTCTATAGGTGGAGGGAGAGCGAAGCAAATCTTTCATTTCACTCTATAGGTGGAGGGAGAGCGAAGCAAATCTTTCATTTCACTCTATAGGTGGAGGGAGAGCGAAGCAAATCTTTCATTTCACTCTATAGGTGGAGGGAGAGCGAAGCAAATCTTTCATTTCACTCTATAGGTGGAGGGAGAGCGAAGCAAATCTTTCATTTCACTCTATAGGTGGAGGGAGAGCGAAGCAAATCTTTCATTTCACTCTATAGGTGGAGGGAGAGCGAAGCAAATCTTTCATTTCACTCTATAGGTGGAGGGAGAGCGAAGCAAATCTTTCATTTCACTCTATAGGTGGAGGGAGAGCGAAGCAAACCTTTCATTTCACTCAATCGGGGGAGGGAGAGCGAAGCAAATCTTTCATTTCACTCTATCGGGGGAGGGAGAGAGAAGCAAATATTTCATTTCACTCTATAGGTGGTGGGAGAGCGAAGCAAATCTTTCATTTCACTCTATAGGTGGAGGGAGAGCGAAGCAAACCTTTCATTTCACTCTATAGGTGGAGGGAGAGCGAAGCAAATCTTTCATTTCACTCTACAGGTGGAGGGAGAGCGAAGCAAATCTTTCATTTCACTCTATAGGTGGAGGGAGAGCGAAGCAAATCTTTCATTTCACTCTATAGGTGGAGGGAGAGCGAAGCAAACCTTTCATTTCACTCAATCGGGGGAGGGAGAGCGAAGCAAATCTTTCATTTCACTCTATCGGGGGAGGGAGAGAGAAGCAAATATTTCATTTCACTCTATAGGTGGTGGGAGAGAGAAGCAAATCTTTCATTTCACTCTATAGGTGGAGGAAGAGCGAAGCAAATCTTTCATTTCACTCTATAGGTGGAGGAAGAGCGAAGCAAACCTTTCATTTCACTCAATCGGGGGAGGGAGAGAGAAGCAAACATTTCATTTCACTCTATAGGTGGTGGGAGAGAGAAGAAAATCTTTCATTTCACTCTATAGGTGAATAGAGAGAACCATATCTTTCATTTCGCTCTATAGGTGCATGTAGAAAACATAATCTTTCATTTCACTCTCAAAGTGGGTGGAGAGAGCAAAATCTTTCACTTCACAGTATAAAATGACATGTCGACTAGTGTGGCTAGTACGATCAAATTACAATGTCATGTTGACTTGTACAGCTAGCAGAAAAAAATAACAATGGAATGTTGACTTGGATTGCTATTACAACCAAACTACAATGTCATGTTAACTTGTACAGCTAGTAGAACCAATTTATAATGACATGTTGACTTGCGTGGCTAGTGGGACCAAATTACAATGTCATGTTGACTTGGGTGGCTAGTAGGACCAAATTACAATGTCATGTTGACTTGTGTGGCTAGTAGGACCAAATTACAATGGAATGTTGACTTGTGTGGCTAGTAGGACAAAATTACAATGTCATGTTGACTTCTATAGCTAGTAGGACCAAATTACAATGGCAAGTTGACTTGTGTGGCTAGTACGACCACATTACAATGGCATGTTGACTCGTGTGGCTAGTAGGACCACATTACAATGGCATGTTGACTTGTGTGGCTAGTAGGACCAAATTACAATGGAATGTTGACTTGTGTGGCTAGTAGGACAAAATTGCAATGTCATGTTGACTTCTATAGCTAGTAGGACCAAATTACAATGACAAGTTGACTTGTGTGGCTAGTAACCACATTACAATGTCATGTTGACTTGTGTGGCTAGTACGACCACATTACAATGGCATGTTGACTTGTGTGGCTAGTAGGACCAAATTACAATGGAATGTTGACTTGTGTGGCTAGTAGGACAAAATTACAATGTCATGTTGACTTCTATAGCTAGTAGGACCAAATTATAATGGCATGTTGACTTGTGTGGCTAGTACGACCACATTACAATGGCATGTTGACTTGTGTGGCTAGTACAACCACATAAACCTTGAACTTTGAATCATACATACAATATGATAAATAACAATGATTTTATTTAAGACAAAGTTTCTTTACCCCAGTGTTATTTGTGGTGTTCCGATTGAATGTTAACTATTTCTTAGGAGATACTTCCTTATCAAGTCACTAAGTATTCTACAAGGGGGTTTTCATTGTTAAAATGACCATAACCTTAACGTTATGAATCGTTCAACAGTCAAACTTTTTTTCCCCTTCTGATAACCCACTTTTTGACTTTGACGTTGTGTGATATGTATACACTAAGATTTGGCAGCATCGTCAAACAAAAGCACATCTACTCAGTCTACACAGAACAGTTTGGAAGGGCTCGCCATGGCCAGATTTAGAACCATGGCGATCTTATATGGTACATGATGTATACCCGAGACGAGAAGCCCCCACTGAGGATAAGACAATATGTTCAAGGCATGCAGTCGCCCTCGTGCTAAAATAACCCTTTTTTTTTATTTACTCATGTGGGTTCTCAAACAGTGTTTGGGTAGTCCGTATGTTATAATATAAAATTTGTTAGATCGCGCAAAACCAAATTATTTTTAAAGAAAAAAAATTACTTCAATTTTTTTTTTTTTAGATAAATGTCCTTATATTGATAAAATGAGAATGGACCGAATCAAATGGTTAATTTTTAATTATTTTTTCTTTTAAAACCCACCACAATATAGATTCACTTACCAAAAATGTTTAACTGCTACAGCTCCATACCACTAGAGAGCACGCAAGTAAAATGACATTGGCGAGTTGACAAAATAATGACGGGAAGACAGGAATTAATTGTATTTTTAGACGTAGCGCAGTCAAATATGCCATTGTCGCATTCATTGTGGCGCAAGACATATCTGTTCACACAGTGAAAACTCCCAGTACCTGGCAGACAGGGTTAAACATGCCGTGGTGAAGCAAGTCATCGGGGCTTCTTGATTCAAGATCTGCCAGCTGGAAACACGTCAAACGTCACGGTAAGTTTTCCACAAATTATTATAGAGTTTTAAGTTCACAAAATCAACTAATCACTTGAGTTTTGAGAAGAAAGAAGGAAACCCGCTGGCTTAAGAACGATCTGCTGCTCTATTTCAAAAGTTCTTTGGCGATAGTGTGTTTGATGGACGTTCGACACAAAACACGCACTTCTTGTCTTCCCTTCACTGGCCATTGAGTAGCAGTATTTAGTAGCCTTTAAACACTTTGCACTTTGTTTAAATATTTGGTTTAATCTAGTACCGGTACATGATTAATTTTAAAAATAATTAAGTATAAGCTCATTGTAATAATGTTTCAAAAATCGAAATTCCGCGTCGCAGCTTTGAGAACCACTGCGGGCGTACACCAAAATTTAGTCTTGTCAAATTTGACGAATCCGCTTTGAAAGAAATCAAACATCAAACAAAATACGGGGCCATGCAGCTAACTTTGTTCATTGCATTAAAATGGTGGCTTAGGGGCGGGGGGGGGGGGGCAAAATTGAGAGCAGGAGTTTTAAAAACAGCAAAGACATTTATAGTGGTTCATTTTTTGTTTTTAGTGACACTTTGGTCAAAGAGGAAAGTTGAAAGCCAGCAACGAAAGCTATGCCAACTGAAGAGGCGTCAACAAGTCAACAGTCAGAAATGTAAGTCAATCGCGTATACACATATCGTAAAGCCTTCAGTGAATGAGGGCCAATAGCCTTAGATGAGCGACAAACTTTTAACCACGTTGACATATCAGAGCCATAAATAACTCTACGACTCCGCCTCTAATAATGTCGGAATCAAATATTGAAAGTTCCTATGTTGTTGTTTTTTTTATCAAATTACCTCTATGGAGGCACTGATCAATCCATTATAAGAAAAGAAAGCTTCGCGCTCCGATGTTAGATTGCCGTCATATTCAGAATATTTTCCCCCGACTCTATCTATACCTATGCATGGACCAGCCAGACAACAGATCGAGATTAAAGAATGTGCCTATAATTTTTACACAAACAAACACAACAGGAAATAGAATAAAGAGTATAAATAAAATGTAAAAAAAAATAAATCATTCATAAACGGGGGGGGGGGGGG
>CAXITT010000185.1:1019634-1036274 GCA_964033795.1 Lymnaea stagnalis | reverse complement strand
GGGGGGGGGTGTTTTTTTTTTTTTTTTTTTAGGGGGGGGGGGGGGGGGGGGGGAAAGTCACATGAAAAAGTCACCAAAAATATTTCATATAATCTCCTCAGGTTTCCGTGTTAATGAAATTATATTTTTAGGTCCATTTGTATGTTTATTTACTGACAGACATTAAATGGAAAACGGCAGTAGCTTATTCGGGTCATGTTTTGATTCTCGTTTTGGATTAAGTATGTCTTTGTTATTATATGTATAAATTATAATGCACACATTTAATAATGTGATTTATTATTTCTCAGTTATACATGCGTTGTGTGTTATTTTTGTTATGGATATAAATTATAATGCACACATTTAATTCTATGATTTATTCGAAAATGTGTACATCGTTGTGCATGAAGCCAACAAACACGAACATTACAGATTGAATAACGGTAAATGGTGGTAAGCGATTGGGGTAGAGATTAAGCTCTTGTCCAACAGAATCGTCAGTTGAGTCCTGCGTCTGATCTCACCGACACATCTCCCATAGTAAAGGAATAATGGAAAGCTAGGGAAATTGCATTGTAGTAGTAGTTTACTGATAACTCTAATCAGACAAAGCATTAAGGTCCTCAATGACAATGTGGTCAATGGTAATAAGGGGAGAGAGGGCTCAATGTGGTCAATGCGATTTTTTGACAGAAAAATATACACATTTATTTATTCCCCAATCATGTCAGGATTTATTTATGATATCTGATGGCTGATCTTTCCTGTGACTTATTTCCCTGTGACTCTTTTCCCTGTAACTCTTTTTTTCCTAGGACAATGTGTGACTTTTCTCGTGACTTCTTTCCTGTGACTTTTGTCCGCTCACCCATACAATTAAATGTGTCCACAACCCTGTCATACAATGTTATATGTCCACAACCCTGTCATACAATTTTTTATTCAACAATCCTGTCATACAATGTTATATGTCCACAACCCTGTCATACAATGTTATATGTCCACAACCCTGTCATACAATGTTATATGTCCACAACCCTGTCATACAATGTTATATGTCCACAACCCTGTCATACAATGTTATATGCCCAGTCCACAACCCTGTTATACCATGTTATATGTCCACAACCCTGTCATACAATGAAGTATGTCCCCGGCCCTGCCGTACAATGTTATATGTCCACAACCCTGTCATACAATGAAGGATGTCCCCGGCCCTGCCGTACAATGTTATATGTCCACAACCCTGTCATACAATGAAGTATGTCCCCGGCCCTGCCGTACAATGTTATATGTCCACAACCCTGTCATACAATGTTATATGTCCAGTCCACAACCCTGTTATACCATGTTATATGTCCACAACCCTGTCATACAATTAAGTATGTCCCCGGCCCTGCCGTACAATGTTATATGTCCACAACCCTGTCATACAATGAAGTATGTCCCCGGCCCTGCCGTACAATGTTATATGTCCACAACCCTGTCATACAATGAAGTATGTCCCCGGCCCTGCCGTACAATGTTATATGTCCACAACCCTGTCATACAATGAAGTATGTCCCCGGCCCTGGCCGTACAATGGGATGATATGGACCCTGGTCGGGAGGTGGGAGACACGATTAGTTGAGCGTTGTACATGTCAGTGCATACCGGACCTATTTAACATTCGCGAAACGAAGGTCACGTGTACATAACACATTCATTCAGACAAGACAGTCTTGGCTAAACACCTTCAACGGACTCCCCTCTTTCACATATGACCCACAGTCAGCGTCGGACCCCAGTGAGGGCGAGTGTTTTGGGGGGAACGCTCAAAGCTGTCGAAGATTCCTTCAATGTTCAAGATTAGGACATCTCTCTTCTTTCCCCTCTCAGTTTGCCTTTCTAGTCATCTATCGATCACATTTTTTTTTTGGATCCGCCGCTGCTTAAACAGCTACGTCATGCGGTCAGATTTGTCATTTAACATTTACTTTTTGGAGGTTCATTGAAGCTAACAAAATACATCCTGATGGTGATGACATTTTTCCGAGTGGGTAATTAACAGGGCTGGAATACTAATGGCCATCAGTAGAAACGTACAGGGCAACAGTCCCGAGACAACCGTGACGTGTCTGTTACAATGAGACAACCGTGACGTGTCTGTTAGAATGAGACAACCGTGACGTGTCTGTTAGAATGAGACTGTCTGTTAGAGTGAGACAACCGTGACGTGTCTGTTACAATGAGACTGTCTGTTACAATGAGACAACCGTGACGTGTCTGTTAGAATGAGACAACCGTGACGTGTCGGTTACAATGAGACTGTCTGTTACAATGAGACAACCGTCCACCATCTCTTGCGTCCATGTGGAAACAGGCATCACTGGCATGACTATACCGAATGATTGGTGGTTTTTTTTGTGGCACTTGAAGGGGACACACACAAAAAATGTATTTGAAATCATGTTCAATCAGAATGTTTACATTGTCTGGGATTTTAGTCAATAAGCTGAACATTATTATGGGCCATCCATTCCTTTTGCAGCAATAAATGATTTTTAATTTATCTCAAAGAGATGCTGTCTAAAACATGAATTCAGGGCTGAGGAACGAGATAGCATGTACCTATAACAGGTTCCTGAGTATTTCCTAATCATATTATTAACGATGCCAACTAAAAGAATTTCTTGTACTATATCAAAGTCAGTCAACTAGTGGGTTATAAGAACCCCCCGATGGGGGGAGGGGGGGAAATAGGAAAAATAAAATATAATTTTTTTTTCTGATTTTTTTTTTGGACCTCCGCCGAACCCCTGAGACTGACTCACCGAACCCCTGGGGTTCGATCGAACCCAGATTAAGAACCACTGAACTAGAGTCATTCAAAACATTGGGGATCCCTTCTCTACAAAACCAGCAGCCAATCCCTATTTCTGATGACGCCAATAAGAGGAAAGTTTACCAGTCGGTTGGGTGTCTGGAGACATTGGACCCCTTCCTTCAGCGCGAATTCATATGCAAAGCGTTTTGCCCACAGAAAGGCGACTCCATGTCCGGAACGTTAGATAAACAGTCCCCAACGCACCCTCACCCCTCATGCAATGGTGTATGTGTACCTAATGTACCTAAGATGACGCGTAAGTGCCAAAATAAGCTCGCAATCATGCAAGGCCCGCATGAACCTTTAGGAGGTATCGGCCAAAATAAGCTCGCAATCATGCAAGGCCCGCATGAACCTTTAGGAGGTATCGGCCAAAATAAGCTCGCAATCATGCAAGGCCCGCATGAACCTTTAGCAGGTATCGGCCAAAATAAGCTCGCAATCATGCAAGGCCCGCATGAACCTTTAGGAGGTATCGGCAAAAATAAGCTCGCAATCATGCAAGGCCCGCATGAACCTTTAGGAGGTCTCGGCCAAAATAAGCTCGCAATCATGCAAGGCCCGCATGAACCTTTAGGAGGTATCGGCCAAAATAAGTTCGCAATCATGCAAGGCCCGCATGAACCTTTAGGATGTATCAGCCAAACTAAGCTCACAATCATGCTAGGTCCGCATGAGTCATGAAGCAGGTGTCAGCGAAAATAAGCTCGCAATCATGCAAGGCCCGCAAGAACCAGAGGTTTCCCCTATTGGTGTCTTCCAATACTTTGTTTCACTATTCTCCTTCTACCTAACCTGATTGCAGTCTCCAACGCTTATAATCATAAGACGAGTTATGTGATATGAAAGCAGTAGAACCATTTGAGCCCGTTGTTACCTTTGAGTCGTCAGAGTGCTCAATCACAAAACATGTAGCGAGTACACATTGATGCCAAGTCAGCAGAATGATAACATTGACTTGGCCCACACAGCTGAGACGTGTACATTACTGTCAAGTGACTAGGGTGCCCAGCAGTGTTATCTCCCGCTGTGGAGACCCGCCACACACTCGTCAATGGCAGCTGAGATAACTGCCGTGGACAGCCAGACAAGATCAGATAAGTGCACACGTTATACACTAACACGTGACCATTTGTCAAAACTTCAGTACCTCGGCCACTTATCAACAGTAAGCTGGGTAGATGCGGTGTGACGCCCACTTCAAAGTGGCCACAGAGCCCAGAATTCGGTCAGAGTTTCACGATTGCATAAGAGCCTTCTGTTCTGACGAGACCTTGCCAAGTGTCATCACACACACGACTTCTGTCCCATAATCGATCAAACTGGCGTAAGAAGGGCTAGAAGAATTCGTCAATTTAACTATAAGTTCAACATGATATTTATTATTCGGGGCAGTCATAACCACTTCTTGACCCTCAACTCCACAGAAAGACTTTTCTTTCTTTCGACCCCCAATTCCACAGAAAGACTTTCCTTTCTTTCGACCCTCCACTCCACAGAAAGACTTTCCTTTCGACCCTCCACTCCACAGAAAGACTTTCCTTTCGACCCTCAACTCCACAGAAAGACTTTCCTTTCGACCCTCAACTCCAAAGAAAGACTTGTCCTTTCGACCCTCAACTCCACAGAAAGACTTTCCTTTCAACCCTCAACTCCACAGAAAGACTTTCCTTTCGACCCTCAACTCCACAGAAAGACTTTCCTTTCGACCCTCAACTCCACAGAAAGACTTTCCTTTCGACCCTCAACTCCACAGAAAGACTTTCCTTTCGACCCTCAACTCCACAGAAAGACTTTCCTTTCGACCCTCAACTCCACAGAAAGACTTTCCTTTCGACCCTCAACTCCACAGAAAGACTTTCCTTTCGACCCTCAACTCCACAGAAAGACTTTCCTTTCGACCCTCAACTCCACAGAAAGACTTTCCTTTCGACCCTCAACTCCACAGAAAGACTTTCCTTTCGACCCTCAACTCCACAGAAAGACTTTCCTTTCGACCCTCAACTCCACAGAAAGACTTTCCTTTCGACCCTCAACTCCACAGAAAGACTTTCCTTTCGACCCTCAACTCCACAGAAAGACTTTCCTTTCGACCCTCCACTCCACAGAAAGACTTTCCTTTCTACCCTCAACTCCCCAGAAAGACTTTCCTTTCGACCCTCAACTCCCCAGAAAGACTTTCCTTTTTACCCTCAACTCCCCAGAAAGACTTTCCTTTTTACCCTCAACTCCCCAGAAAGACTTTCCTTTTTACCCTCAACTCCCCAGAAAGACTTTCCTTTTTACCCTCAACTCCCCAGAAAGACTTTCCTTTTTACCCTCAACTCCCCAGAAAGACTTTCCTTTTTACCCTCAACTCCCCAGAAAGACTTTCCTTTTTACCCTCAACTCCCCAGAAAGACTTTCCTTTTTACCCTCAACTCCCCAGAAAGACTTTCCTTTCGACCTCATGGACCCTGCATAAAACAATGTCAAGACTTTGAAATAAAAATGTTTGTTTGTTTGTTTTTAAGTGACATAAAACTATGAAAAGCATGGACCTCCTAATGTAGTGGTTCTCAAACCTTACTAATGCCGCGACCCTTTAATACAGTTCCTCGTGTTGTGGTTATCCTAACCCATAAACTTTTGTTCGTTGCTACTTATTAAATATGTATTTTCCGATGGTCTTAGGCGACCCCTGTGTAAGGATCGTCCGACGGTCCCACAGGTTGAGAATGACACCTTAAAACAAGTATTTAAGAACCCTTATTTTTTTTTATTATTTTGAGGGCGTGGGGAGACAACAAAGGAAATAAGATCATCCTAAAATAATTTCAATTAAAGTCCAATTGAAAGTCAAAATCTAATTTAAGATATGCGTACCTCACAGATACAATTCCATTTTTTTCTAGGTCAAATCTCTCCCAGAAAGCAACCAACAGGGTGACAATCAATACATCGTCCGTTGAAAACGTCCCCATAAAACTAGGTAAACTGTTATCTTATTTCCTACAAAACTAATCAGGTTTTTGTTTTTTTTTAAATAATCTTATTTACCCAACTGTCAGTTAAGTCCCCGGACAGCTGATCGGTGCTGCGAATCAACACTTGTGGTATCTATCTGTTCAAACACACACCCCCCGCCCAAACCCTTTTCATATTCCCTCCTAAATATAGCCATGCCTGTCGCTTATCTTTCTATAAATATTTGCAGTGTGCGGCTCCATTGGGTCAAAATCGGGTCACATACGTAAAAAAAATGTGTCCAGCCCAGGAGCGAAACATTTAGGATCGTGAGGGGGAAAAGGGGGTGGGGGCATAGTGCCCCTTTCTTTGAAGGCAGATAAGCTTTGGCTCCTTAACCTGCAACCTTTGGCTCCTTAACCTGGAACCTTTGGCTCCTTAACCTGCCAGACACCCAATTAAAGTGATGCATTATTTGGACCATACATAAATACTCTTTCCTCGCGAGCCAAGTGTCCTAGTTCTACCACTGTGTATTCTGGCACTGATAGGAAAAACACCGACTACAAAATGTCAACAATTTTTCAAGAAGTAAAGAAAAAAGCCTAGGTATTTTGTTCTCGGAGCAACCTAATGTTAAGTGAGCTAAAAATAGCGGTCATGTTTGTCGCTGCGTATTTACCAAAAGCTATTGAGTGACGTACCAAACCGTGCCAAGGGTGGACCAAGGATCAGGGAGAGTACAAAGGCCCCGAATCTCGGGACCAGCTGATAGGTTGTAAACGGAAAAAAGAAGCAGGGGCGGCCCCCCACTGTCCCCCCCCCCACACCACAAACCCCAAGAACTGATATAACAAAAATTAATCAATTACAACCGCTCACGCGATTTAAATAACTCGAGTTTTGTGTGTCTTGACTACGTGACCCTGTCAGTGTGTGGTGCTCCTCAAACGTCCGGTGCTTCTTGGTGTCACCAGCAGATCATGGGCGCCAGCGGCATAGGTCAACAACAAAACTCTGGCGTGGGGGGGGGGGTGGTCAGATGAGCCTTCCCCCCTTTTTTTTTTCTCTTAAAATGACTAAATGACTTAGTTAAGTATTAATGAGAAACACTACAAACTCAACCGGGCCAACTAAAAGTGAACTTAATTGTTAGTCATCAGGATTCATGAAACTGTCCGAAAATAGGCGAGTTATCAAGTTTGTGTTAGTGGAATCCTATCTATAGTCTCCAACTAAGTTTTCTGGCAGTGACTGGCACTGACATCAAGTTGCGTAGCTATGGTTAGTGTCACCCCCCGTGGGGGGGGGGTGGAGGCAAGCATTATGCCGCCCCCTTTCCACCAAAACAAAATATACTGTTGGTCAAAAATACCACCCTTGAAAATAAAAAAATAAAAAGTGCCAACCGGGGCGGACCGCCTTCCTACGCCACTGATTGGCATCCCCCCCTCCTCCCACCGATGCTGCACATTAATGCATCAAACTCATGGCTACCTCACGACATACTCATTGCGTGGTGCTTCCTTGGTCACGTGTTCCAATGACCCACTCCCCGGGGCAGCTCGCCGTGAAGGTGCCTCACTCACGATGTTCACCCTCACACGGGGTGCCCTTGGCTATGACTTAACGTTTAGCACCTCCGCCAAGATTCCAAAGAGCTCCGGTGCAAGCTTCCGACCGTTTCAGTCATAAATTTGGAGTCAAGGTTGAAACTTCAACCCACGGCTCGTCCCCCCCCCCACACACACACACACCTGATCGGGAAAACCCGGAAGATTTCCAAACAATATAAAGCAATACAGCGATGTAATAATTTTTTTTTTTAAATTTGAAGTATCGAATTCAACGTTTGTGAATAGATCATTCGGATAACCTTCACTTTCTCTCAAGTTACCACATGCGATTTCACTGTGATCGATTTTATGTGTTCTCTTGTTATTTAGTGACTCGACCTTCCTGAACTAAGGTATAATGATAACGCTAAGCGGTCCCCTGCCTGTTGCTTAACAGGTCAAGCTGAAAAAACACGCCCCCCCCCCACCACTAGGTAATACTATATGGAAAAAAAATAAAACAATCCTTTTTCTCTAATGCCGACATAGGTACTAAAACCTGTGGGGGTTTTTCGTGTTTGCTACTTTCTTTCTCTTAATCTATAACGTTCACTGGTTGTTGGGTTCTGGTTTCGGTTGAGGACACTGATAGGTTACAGATAAGATCTGGAACTGTACGCTCTATATCCTACGTCCCAGAGATCAAGCGTTGCGACGTGGCTGGGATTAGGAGGCGGGTCTGCGACAGCATGTGTATGAGCTCATACACACTCGAGTCAAGTGTTGCCATGATTTATGTCACAGTCGCAGCGGCGGGGTTAACTTGGGACGGTCTCAAAAATAAGGCACAAGACTTAACGGTAGGACTATCTCAGAAGAAGGACGCATATGCCTTGCGACTGTCTCGCGACACAAGACACATGCCTGATGGCTGCCTCACAACACGATACATAACAAAAAGACACACACCTTACGGCTGCCTCACAATAAGTCATGTGCCTTACGACGTCTCACAATAAGACACACACCTTACGACGTCTCACAATAAGACACACACCTTACGACTGCATCACAATAAGACACACGCCTTACGAGTCTCACAATAAGACACACACCTTACGACTGCCTCACAATAAGACACACACCTTACGACTGCATCACAATAAGACACACACCTCACGACTGCATCACAATAAGACACACACCTTACGACTGCAGCACAATAAGACACACACCTTACGACTGCATCACAATAAGACACATGCTTTACAACTGTCTCACAATAAGACACGTGCCTGACGACTGCCTCACAATAAGACACATGCTTTACAACTGTCTCACAATAAGACACACACCCTACGACTGCCTCACAATAAGACACACACCTTACGACTGCATCACAATAAGACACACACCTTACGACTGCATCACAATAAGACACACACCTTACGACTGCATCACAATAAGACACACACCTTACGACTGCATCACAATAAGACACACACCTCACGACTGCATCACAATAAGACACACACCTTACGACTGCAGCACAATAAGACACACACCTTACGACTGCATCACAATAAGACACATGCTTTACAACTGTCTCACAATAAGACACGTGCCTGACGACTGCCTCACAATAAGACACATGCTTTACAACTGTCTCACAATAAGACACACACCCTACGACTGCCTCACAATAAGACACACACCTTACGACTGCATCACAATAAGACACACACCTTACGACTGCATCACAATAAGACACACACCTTACGACTGCATCACAATAAGACACACACCTTACGACTGCATCACAATAAGACACACACCTCACGACTGCATCACAATAAGACACACACCTTACGACTGCAGCACAATAAGACACACACCTTACGACTGCATCACAATAAGACACACACCTCACGACTGCCTCACAATAAGACACACACCTTACGACTGCATCACAATAAGACACACACCTTACGACTGCAGCACAATAAGACACACACCTTACGACTGCATCACAATAAGACACACACCTTACGACTGCATCACAATAAGACACGTGCCTGACGACTGCAGCACAATAAGACACACACCTTACGACTGCAGCACAATAAGACACACACCTTACGACTGCATCACAATAAGACACGTGCCTGACGACTGCGCTAAATGAGATTCGTTGTTTTTTTGTTGTTTTTTTTTGTTGTTTTTTTTTTTGTTTTTTGGGGGGGGGGGGGGTTTGTGGTTTTGTTGTTTTTTTTTTTTTTTTTTTTTTTTTTTTTTTTTTTTTTTGTTTTTTTTTTGTTGTTTTTTTGTTTTTTTTTTTTTGTTTTTTTATACTCGTAACTGCGTTTGGTGCGTTATACTTTCTTTTGATTTTTTTTTAAATTGTCCGTGAAATAACTCTGCGGTGTAAAAGCAGGTGGGTCATTGGAATATTAAGATAGTTCAGGGGCGTGAACAAATTTCGGTTGCGAGCCTTGGTGGGGAAGCACTAATTGGGATTCTTATAAAGTGCATTACCTGTAAACATGTTATGTCAAATGTTCAGCCCCATCCCCAGTGCTCGATATTACAAGTTGTAAAGGATCCACAGGTAAAACTCGGTGTCCAAGGGGGGTTTGTTTAATTAATCCTTCATAGTAACTTTGCTTTCGTTCATGGCTGGCCGGCTGGGAAAAAATATTCGGACACCTAACTGGCCCACTTCAAGTCAACAGTCAACTTATCGAGCTGAAACTTGGCACAGATTCGTTGCTGGAGACAAAACTTCTATCAAATTTTCATCCCCCACCCTACAAAAATCAGTTGTACCTGGTTTTCAAGGGGACGTTGAAGGCAATATGATCACACTTAGTTCACGAAATCAAATGCCAGATGAGTGCGCTAAATGAGATTCTTTTTAAAAAAATATATATCGCAAGTGCGTTTGGTTTGGTGCGTATTATTTATGTATTTATTTATTTTTTTGAAATAAATGGTGACATAAATCTGCCGTGGGTTTTAGAATATTAATGTAGCTCAGGGGCTCGGAAAAAAATGTGCGGTTGGGGGGGGGGGGAGGACGGGACTAATTGGAATTCTTATAAAGTGCATTACTTGCATGCATGTTTTGTCCAACTCCCAGCCCCTCCCCCCCCCCATTGCTTGATGTTACATTGTACAAAGGATGTATACGAAAAACTTTGTTCTTAGGGGTTCTTTAATTTCCAACGAGTCCCCAGCTTTATGACTTGAAACAAAGAACAGGAGCTTGACTCTTCCTCAAACCCCTTGTGATAAGATTCCGACGGTCGTGTGAGAACCAGGGATAAATAACATTTGACGTCACGAAACTATTCATGCTCAGTGCTGTCATTTTTGTTATGTTAAGATTTTCGTATTTTCATTTTTCTTATGGCTGTAATGAAACTCCAGTCGCAGAGAAATCCCATCAAACAGGTCTGCTAAGGACTGCAACGTCGATGGCGGTCATGTGGAAGACGAACTTGGCTAAGTAATTTAATGTGGACACGTTCTTTCATCACATGCTAATGCTCTGAGGCTCTATGTGGGTGTGGGTGGGGGCGCTAGTCAAGGGATGACTGTGATATCCTTGAAAAAAGGCGAAGGTTCTAGAATTATCGTTTATTACACAAAACGCAACATTGTTCAGTCATGGTAATTAACACCGCGAGGGGGAGGGGGGGGCGCTTTTAATTAACATTATGTGAAGTCAATTAAATTTCCGTTGCAACCCCCCCCCCCCCCCACCNAAGGACAGGGTGTGTCCTTGGTCGTACCACTGCTACCACCCCACCCCTTCCCAAGGACAAAGTCTGCCCTTCTGTGTTATAGATCTTTCTGACCTATGACCAACCGTGCCTTTCTATTCCAGGTTACTTCATTCAGAGCCGAGACTTGACAAATTACCAGCCCGTTAATAATAAGTGTTACGGCTAATTGCATGCGCCTGAGGCCCAATAAGGAGGAGAACTTGAATCCCATCTGACCATTCTGACCGAGCAAGGGTCATTAGTTGTTTTTTTTTAAAATCCGCGACCTCAGGTATGGAAGCAAATATAGCAAAAATGGGGATCTATGTCTCTTTACAATGGATGTGGCTGAAATGGTTACCGGAAATTTGATCGAAAGAAATTTCGTCGACGGTAAATTGATCGACGGAAATTTGATCGAACGGAAACTTGGTCGAAACTTTTTTTCAGTTCACACGTTAAAATTTTCGTCAAATTTCTTTTTAAACGCACAATATTATATAGTAAAACAAAATATTGCGTTCAAAAAGAAATGTGAAGCAAAAATTTAACTTAAAAACTGGAAATAAGATTCGACTAAATTTCCGTTCGATCAAATTACCGTCCATCAATTTACCGTCGACGATATTTCTTTCGATCAAATTTCCGGATACGGGCTGAAATGTATTAGATTTATAATGAGGGGATGCATTCCATTATAACGGGAATGTCTGCAGTTTCTAATACCAACATACAAAATTCTGAATGGAACTGTGGAGTATACACGATTTCCTATCTGAGACTTCCTTCCTTATTAATTGATATGGAAGGTAACCTTCCTCCTTTCACCACTGTGACAACTAATGACATTTCAGGGTGATAATTGATTTCTGGCCCCTGGAATGTGCCCCAAGGCTCGCCATCTCGTGTCACCACATTGCTGAACGTTTTTTAACAAGGTATAATATTGACAGTCAATAACAAAACTGTTAAAATGCCCGCTCCAATTTTTCATTGATTTGCTGTTATTTCATTAGCCGTTGTCTGCGTGCTCAAGATTTCGGAATGCCAAAAGATGTTAAATGGGATGTCCGTAAACAAAAAAAAACTGACTTCCTAAGAAAACCAAAAAAAATTTAAGTGGAAAAAAAATAGTTATATCGGCGCCTCTATCTCTCCTTGTCTGCGTTAAACTTAATGTGATCATCAAGAGGTTCAACTCAACACTTATGAAAATACGTATACAATAAACTGGAGTTATGGAATAGGCTTACCGTGCAGAATGATTAAAACAGTCTTACAATCCTAGTCCTATATATGTTTGATTTTTTAAGAGGCGTTTAAGTTCAAATAAAATTATTTTTTTTTTAAATGAGTAAAAAAAATATATATATTTGTCGGTCATTTTTCTATTTGTTTGTAAAAATTGTGGAGATTTCGAATATGTGTCCGTAAATTTGATATTAGTAAGGTGGCAACCCTTGACCACGTGACTGGGACCTACTGACAGCCATCCTCCGCGTTATCATTAAATAAAAAAAGCCCCAAAAATATAGACTTTATTTTATTAACTATAAAAAAAAAAAAACCTTCGAGGTCTGTAAATGAGGACTTGAGACATGCGACTCTAACTTAAGACTCGTCCCGGCTCTGCCGTGCGTTATCATTAAATAAAAAAAGCCCCAAAAATATAGACTTTATTTTATTAACTATAAAAAAAAAAAAACCTTCGAGGTCTGTAAATGAGGACTTGAGACATGCGACTCTAACTTAAGACTCGTCCAGGCTCTGCCGCTGTTTGTTGGATGGGGTGAGTTCGGCGTGACCTTGCAGGCTCGAGTGGCCTTGAACGCTGCCCCTAACGACTCGGACTAATCTGTCCCATGCCCTGCTGGTGGTGCAGCGCACAACGAGCCCCGCGACACTACAGAGACACAGAGACGGACGGACGGAGGTGCTACTTACCGAGTGTTGAAAGAAAAGAATGCTGGCAGTGTCGCACCTCAGGGCCACAGGACACTGGAAAATTCCATCCCCGGACAAGTCGCCTGTTTTAGTCGTCGTTCTCGGCAGCGAGTACTGACCGGGGGTGACTTGGCAGTCAAACAGATGAAGTCATCAATTTGACCTAAGCGCCCAGCGCGACAATGACTGCAGCCGAGGGCGGGTGGCGTGGGGCGTAGGGGTGGGGCGCGCACACACAAAAAACAGTCAGTAGATGGTGGTGAGTTCAAACATTAATTGTTGCCGCTGCGGTGTGGGGTGGGGTTTGCTCTGCGAACAGGTCAACGTTTGAACAGTGGTGAATGGGGTGATGAGCCTTCGGTGAGTGAAACATTCAACGTCCTCAGTTGGCCAGGTGGAATGTCAAAGTCATGACACTGCAAAAAAAAATAATATATTTTTTTTTTTTAAAGCTTCCTTAGCGATGTTTGTTGAGGTCCCCCCGCTGAATGGAGCACCAACATCAGGCCCGTGACTGCAACTTTTTGCCTCGCACAGAGTCTTATATAAGTCCGGCAAACACCGGTCGGGGTGGTTGGTGGTGGCGGCCTTCGGTGACTGGTTAAATTCGACCTTGGGCACAGAGGTGGGGGTGTTCACTGAATCAGAAAAGCCCCTGTGGAATGAAAGATAGAAGTAGAAAACATACATTTCAATACATACAATTACAACAAGCGGTTTTAATATATATTTTTTTAAATATCTATCTTATCTTACTTATGTTTGCCCAAGGCCCAGGGACTCAATGCATTACAATTTTTTTCTCTCTTTTTTTTTTTACTTGTTAGAAATAAGACGCCGAGGTAAATTGTGAACTACGGCCCAATAAGCGTGACATTTAGGTAACACCGTACTCCCACAAATCAGGGGACTATCACTCAAGTTCAAATGTGGACCTTCGGTGCTTACGAACGAAACCCGCTTCGGTTCTTATGACCGGAACCTGATATGGTGCTTATGGCCGGAACCTGCTATGGTGCTTATGGCCGGGGCATGTTAGGGTGCTTATGGCCGGGGCATGCTATGGTGCTTATGACCGGAACCTGCTATGGTGCTTATGGCCGGGGCCTGCTTCGGTGCTTATGGACGGAGCCTGCTCCGGTGCTTATGGCCGGAGCCTGCTATGGTGCTTATGGCCGGGGCCTGCTATGGTGCTTATGGCCGGGGCCTGCTATGGTGCTTATGACCGGAACCTGCTATGGTGCTTATGGCCGGGGCCTGCTTCGGTGCTTATGGCCGGGGCCTGCTTCGGTGCTTATAGCCGGGGCTTGCTTCGGTGGTTATATCCGTGGCCTTCTTAGGAGCCTATGGCCGGAGCCTTCTTCGGTGCCTATGGCCGGGACATGATCCTGTGCATCAATCGTCTATTATTTTATGCACGTGAATTGTGGGTCACTAAACTAAAAATAGACAGCATCCTGATTGACAAAACTCTCAAACTTCTGCCGTAATAATGGGAATTTTTAAAGTACGTAAACAGCACTTAAAATAGCCACTAACAATGCCATGCATTATTTTAATTGTAAAACATTGGCTCGAGGGGAACAAGGTTTTATGCCTCAGATTCGCTGAATATATAACGCGTCTATTTATAGGGTACACTACACATCTCCAAATTAATTAAACAACTAGAACAGTAGAATAAAAGATAGCATACAGACGTGTAGTAAGAGATCGGACATACTATTCCATCTATACATGTAGAGATCCCATCTTCCTATGGAGTAAATATTTGCTGATGCCTGTGTTAAATGATGCTACGGCGCCTTATAAAGGGCTCGTGGCACTAGTCCGACATTGCTGGCATAGCTTACACGAAGACGGGGGTTCATACTGAGCAATGTTGATTACCATTCACAGCAGGGATCTCAAAACAAACTCGAGGGCCAAGCGAGGACCATTTCCACGACACATAGGGCAACATGGTGACAGTTTTCCAGACACACGGGCCACATGAGGACAACTTTCCTCACACGGGCCACACGAGGACAATTTTCCTGACACACGGGCCACACGAGGAATATTTTCCTGACACACGAGGACAATTTTCCTGACTCACGAGGACAATTTTTTTATAACACGCGGGCCACGCGAGGACAATTTTCCTAATTATTGATTTCAAATATACAGTGGCAGAGACAAGGGTTTTTAGCTCGAGAGGTCGCATGCTGAGTTTGAGGACGCTAAATTTCAAACATAAGTCAAAGCACTGAGAGGAGGATCCTTGTGGACTAGTGTGTCGACGCACTTGGGCTGTTTGATCCAAGTATGACAGGTCAGTCCATATCTAAGCCCTGGCCTCAGTTCAAAAGATACTGATAACAAGCATATGTAATACTTGGCCTGTATTGAAGCTTGGTCCAAACAATGGCTGCGGTTTCAAGTCCTTAAAAGCACAATGGCAGCCATAGGTCGGGTCAAAAGTGAAACTTTTCTTGAGATTCAAACGGCTCTCGCGACAGGTCCGAAGAGAACGCTGTAGAGATTACAATGTGCTAAAAACAGCTGGACCTTGCGGGCAGTATGGGGTGTACGTCTCCACAATCCCCCAGACACTAAGTCTATTGTGAATTCTGGGCATTCTGCCCTCTTGTGCTTTCAGCCAAATCTCCCAGTAAGCGCAACTCCTAACCTAACCTGTCAGCTGACTGGCCCACGGACAACTCCTAACCTAAACTGTCAGGTGACTGGCCCACGGACAACTCCTAACCTAAACTGTCAGCTGACTGGCCCACGGTCAACGCCTAACCTAAACTGTCAGCTGACTGGCCCACGGTCAACTCCTAACCTAAACTGTCAGCTGACTGGCCCACGGTCAACTCCTGACCTAAACTGTCAGCTGACAGGCCCACGGACAACGCCTAACCTAAACTGTCAGCTGACTGGCCCACTGACAACTCCTAACCTAAACTGTCGGCTGACTGGCCCACGGTCAACTCCTAACCTAAACTGTCAGCTGACTGGCCCACGGTCAACGCCTGACCTAAACTGTCAGCTGACAGGCCCACGGACAACGCCTAAACTAAACTGTCAGGTGACTGAGCCACTGACCACGTCTAACCTAAACTGTCAGCTGACTGGCCCACGGTCAACTCCTGACCTTAACTGTCAGCTGACTGGCCCACGGACAACGCCTAACCTAAACTGTCAGCTGACTGGCCCACTGACAACTCCTAACCTAAACTGTCAGCTGACTGGCCCACGGACAACTCCTAACCTAAACTGTCAGCTGACTGGCCCACGGTCAACTCCTAACCTAAACTGTCGGCTGACTGGCCCATGGACAACGCCTAACCTAAACTGTCAGCTGACTGGCCCACTGACAACTCCTAACCTAAACTGTCGGCTGACTGGCCCACGGACAACTCCTAACCTAAACTGTCAGCTGACTGGCCCACGGTCAAAGCCTAACCTAAACTGTCAGCTGACTGGCCCACGGTCAACTCCTAACCTAAACTGTCAGCTGACTGGCCCACGGTCAACTCCTGACCTAAACTGTCAGCTGACAGGCCCACGGACAACGCCTAACCTAAACTGTCA
>CAXITT010000185.1:933729-1015803 GCA_964033795.1 Lymnaea stagnalis | reverse complement strand
TGCCGAGCATTGCACTCCCGGATTATACCCGAACAAACGTGCTGACCCGGAGATGCCGAGCATTGCACTCCCGGATTATACCCGAACAAACGTGCTGACCCGGAGATGCCGAGCATTGCACTCCCGGATTATACCCGAACAAACGTGCTGACCCGAAGATGCCGAGCATTGCACTCCCGGATTATACCCGAACAAACGTGCTGACCCGGAGATGCCGAGCATTGCACACCCGGATTATACCCGAACCAACGTGCTGACCCGGAGATGTCGAGCATTGCACACCCGGATTATACCCGAACCAACATCATCATGAAACGCAACAGCGTCCGGGTGTTCAATAAAATTATATGCACATTTTAAAACATAATTTGTGTGCATTTTTTATTCCTTCTTTCCGTGCGATGGATTTAAATCCTAGGGCGAGTTGTGCGAAACTAAATTCAAGCTAAATGAAATCCTAAATTTATCAAATGAGTACTGTACTTGTTATACATTTCGTTGGATTATTTCACATAGAGCAAGCTGCATATCTTTGGGTCACGATCATGACACTTCCTGGTTTCAATTCATATTGCCTCTCACAAGCTTACAGATGTTACTTAGTACCAAGTTTAAATTGGTGTATCTTCTCTAGGTTATGCCATAGCATTCGATAACAGTCATCTGAAACGCATTTCATGTAATAAGTGCAGGAACCGGGAGCGGAAGGATTGCGAAAATGGCATCGTCTGGATGATGATTTAATTAGTTATTAAAATAACATTCGTATGTAAACCAAAAGGAAAATGAAAACATCTATAAAAAAAAAAAAAAAAAAAAAACACTTTTATTTGTACAGGACACTTTACTACTCAATCGTTTCAACAATGCAAGCATCATGTGCACTCCAACAACAACTGCATCCATCATGAGTAACTTATTGATTTTTTGCTTAAAGGCCAAAAAATGTTGTTTACACGTTTGTCTGTGTATATGTGTGTGTGTGGGGGGGGGGTGTATACGTGTACGTCTCGGAATGTGTGTGATTATACATCAATATTTTAATAGCGGCAGGAGATAAGAAATGACATATTGGCCAACAATCTTCTCTCACGAGCCAACATTGAACACTGAAACCCTATTGGATTTATATTGGTAGACAAAATATTTGTACTGAACACATATTGGTTGCCTACAGCAGCAACCTTGTATTTTTGGACATACATTGGTAGACTAAGGCAACTACTATATTAGTACTGGACATGAAATTATGAGTCTCTTCAAAGATATTAAAGAAACTTGAAAGATATTAAAGAAACTTGAAAGATATTAAAGAAACTTGAAAGATATTAAAGAAACCAGGGTTTGTTTTAATGGTACACTCATTTTTGTGTAATATTTTAAGAGGACAGATCAAATATTTTATTTCAAAGGAATAAAATAATTATTTAACTCGCCCCGAGCAGCTTTGGGTGATTTTTTTTTCCTTCTTAAGCTTTAATAACTGTTAACAGGTGAGGATGATGGTCCAAGGAGAGGAGGCTGGTCCACGGAGAGGAGATTGGTCCAAGGACAGGAGACTGGTCTAGGGAGAGGAGATTGGTCCAAGGAGAGGAGATTGGTCCAGGGAGAGGAGATTGGTCCAAGGACAGGAGACTGGTCCAAGGAGAGGAGATTGGTCCAGGGAGAGGAGACTGGTCCAGGATGAGGAGACTGGTCCAAGGAGAGGAGATTGGTCCAGGATGAGGAGATTGGTCCAGGATGAGGAGACTGGTCCAAGGAGAGGAGATTGGTCCAGGGAGAGGAGACTGGTCCAGGGAGAGGAGATTGGTCCAGGGATAGGAGATTGGTCCAGGGAGAGGAGATTGGTCCAGGATGAGGAGATTGGTCCAGGATGAGGAGACTGGTCCAAGGAGAGGAGATTGGCCCAGGGAGAGGAGATTGGTCCAGGATGAGGAGACTGGTCCAAGGAGAGGAGACTGGTCCAGGAAGAGGAGATTGGTCCAGGATGAGGAGACTGGTCCAAGGAGAAGAGATTGGTCCAGGGAGAGGAGATTTGTCCGAGGAGATTAGTCCAGGGAGAGGAGATTGGTCCATGGTATACAAAAGTAAGCTGTGATCGTGTATAATAAATTTTAAAGATAGTTTGCAGAACTCAATGTTTTGAGTGCTAGTCAATTGGTGGTTGCTTGAGAATAAGTGCAATGCAACAGAGGACCAGCAGGAAAACTAGTAATAAATTTAAGCAACTCATGACATCTTGGTGGCTTACATTCGCATGAGAAATTCTTACCACACAACACAATGACATGATGCCGGTGAGCGGAAAAAAAGTCACAAATCTTGCTAGGAAAAAAGCCACAGGTGAAAAAGTCTCATGGAAAAAAAATTCACAAATCTTGCTAGGAAAAAAGTCACAGGTGAAAAAGTCTCGGGGAAAAAATTCACAAATCTTGCTGGGAAAAAAGTCACATGTGAAAAAGGCTTGTGAAAAAGTCACAAAATTTGCTAGGAAAAAAGCCACAGGTGAAAAAGTCTCGGGGAAAAAAATCACAAATCTTGCTGGGAAAAAATCACAAATCTTGCCAGGAAAAGAGTCACAGGTGAACAAGTCTCTAGGGAAAAAAAAGTCACAAATCTTGCCAGGAAAAAAGTCACAGGTGAACAAGTCTCTAGGGAAAAAAAGTCACAAATCTTGCTAGGAAAAAAGCCACAGGTGAAAAAGTCTCATGGAAAAAAAATTCACAAATCTTGCTAGGAAAAAAGTCACAGGTGAAAAAGTCTCGGGGAAAAAATTCACAAATCTTGCTGGGAAAAAAGTCACAGGTGAAAAAGTCTCGGGGAAAAAATTCACAAATCTTGCTGGGAAAAAAGTCACACGTGAAAAAGGCTTGTGAAAAAGTCACAAAATTTGCTAGGAAAAAAGCCACAGGTGAAAAAGTCTCGGGGAAAAAAATCACAAATCTTGCTGGGAAAAAAATCACAAATCTTGCCAGGAAAAGAGTCACAGGTGAACAAGTCTCTAGGGAAAAAAAGTCACAAATCTTGCTAGGAAAAAAGTCACAGGTGAAAAAACCTCGGGGGAAAAAAGTCACAAATCTTGCTAGGAAAAAAGTCACAGGTGAAAAAGTCTCAGGAAAAAAAGTCACAAATCTTGCTAGGAAAAAAGTGACAGATGAAAACGTCACAGGAAAAAAAATTCACAGAAATATTTCTTCTTTATTATTCTTAGTTATCATATATATTAAGTATCATATCATATATATTATATACATAAAAGTAAATTTTTGTTAGTTTGCAGATTTGTTCGACACAGTCATCGAACAAAATCCCAACAAGGAACAAGACCCTAAAAGGGAATGAGTAAACTGGAACCCACCGGTAATGTGATACCACAGAAAATGGGATCCAACCGGGAAAGGGAATCCTGAGAGAATCAGGATACTGTTGGGATCAGAATCAACCCAAATCGGGAACCCCCAAGGATGGGACAGGTCGGGATCCCACACGAGTTGGGATCCCATTGGGATATGGGATTCAATTTGGAAAAGGGCTCCCAATGGAGTTGGAAAACAAATGGGGTCCCATTTTGAAACAGGATCAGGATCCCAATGGGGTCCCATTTGGAAATGGAATGCCAATGGGGTTGAGATCCCAAATGGTTCCCAAATGGAAAGGGCATCCCAATGGTGTAATGATCCCTATGGGATATGGGACCCCTTTTGCAAATGGGATCCCAATCGGGATTGGTATCCTAATGTCTTACAATGGGAATGGGATCCTAATTGGTTCGGGATACCGAAATTGAGAACCCTCAAGGATCGGAATACCGACGGGATCAGGATCCCACCAAAATTAGGATCCAGGGGGGATCAGGATACCAACAGGATAGGGATAACAATAGGATCAGGAGACAGTCCCGGGCTACGCCGGGTATATTGGCTAGTTTATTAGTTTTTTTCCGAACCTTTTTTCCTGTGACTTTTCTTCTGTGACTTTTTTCCTGCAATCGCACCACTAGAATTAGAGGGCCAGGGAAACTATCACTGTGAAATGTACTTATAATGAAATAAGATATTTTTATTGATCCAAATAAATGGAATTGGTTTACTTCATAATGCAAATAACTAATATTAAATACTATATGTATCATAATCACATCCCTTTAATAGCATTATGACATGTGATTTTTTTTTTTCCCCCTACATCAATGGTTACTACCATCCAAGCATTATGGCTGGATTTGGGGTTTGTCTTCAAACGATAATTATAATTCACTGGTATGACCACAGGTGTTGCGGGCTTCAATACTGTTTGCAATGGATATCATTATGTTTCAATAATTTTAATACCAAATTCTCAACCCTGCTAATGACTATGCTGAAATATACAAATCTGCCCATCAAGGTTGGGCTTATTTTTCACCACCAGCAAAAATTTTTTATTTTTTTTTTTAAAATTGAGTGTGCATATATCCTGGTTGTGACTGATGGATTGTGGAAAAACAAATTAAGTTATGGGTGGGGGGGGGGGGGGGGGAGGGGTTAGGGGCCTGGTGGTTTAGCAAGACAATCCCTTAATGAGGCATCTGTAACATAGTGGAAGGCAATGCACAAACATTGGAGGTAATCATAATATTTACCAAAACAACAATTCCTCAGGGAAGAATGTGGGTATCAGCCAGCACCCACTGTGGCGTCTAATGAGCAACAAAGGTAAAATAAAATTAAGGCAATAGGTGGTTAATGGGAGGGGGGTGGTGGTGTGGACCATTGAAAAGCAGAATTTAGGCTCTAATTTTCCCCATTATGTCAGTTTAACCCCCCCCCCTGTCCAAAACAATATCAACTTCACATACTCCTATTCTATGATTAGAGTAATTATAACAGTTTAGATCTAGAGCCTGTACAATCATTCTCAACTTTCATGTTAACCACAATAGCTAGCATACTTTGCATAACATTAATAGGTGGTTAATGGGAGGGGGGTGGTGGTGTGGACCATTGAAAAGCAGAATTTAGGCTCTAATTTTCCCCATTATGTCAGTTTAACCCCCCCCCCCTGTCCAAAACAATATCAACTTCACATACTCCTATTCTATGATTAGAGTAATTATAACAGTTTAGATCTAGAGCCTGTACAATCATCCTCCACTTTCATGTTACCCACAATAGCTAGCATACTTTGCATATCATCATTTACCAGAGAAGGAGTTAGATTTCGTTTTTTACTCCAAACAGCTTCATTTAAATTTAAACTAATGTACTGACAAAACCGATTATGAATGTAGTATCTTTTCTATTTTTCTTATTCAAAATATTATATTTTACAATCTTCATAAGGTCTGTTTTAGAAATTGAAACTGTAAAGGTTAAAAATAATTCCTTGTGGTGAAACTGTCCTTGTTAGACTGATTTTCTTGCAGTGCAACTGTCAAGGCTAAACAGATTTCTTTACAGTGAAACTGTCATGGCTGAAAGATTTCCATATAGAGAACCTGCCATGGCTAAACAGAGCAATGATAGTTTTAATCCAGTTCAATAAAAACATGCAGCACAATTAGATTTACAAGTCAGACCTGATAATGTAATCCTGCATTTCTAAAGAACTTTGAAAAGTATACAGCGTTAGGTGAAAGAAAGGTTTAAGGTGATTAAGGGTGATATAAAAAGGGGAAAGGAACAGCTTGAATTCAAAATTGTTGAGGAACAGACAGGGTGAACACTATAAAGTACACAAACTTCAGTACAGGGTCACCGCCAGCTTACCGCCACTTTGTAGGATGCTGAGGGCAATGGTTTTCTATTATATTCTCATATACTAACATGGTTGCAATGGTTTGTCTCATGCTGTTTTTCTCACCCAGATTCAGACCCTGCACACATCATGCCTCTACACAACGATCACTGATGTAGATAATCCACATTTAACAGGCAGAGCATTTCCAGTGGGAAGGCATCCCTCGATCATGTCATCCAGGCAGGATTCACTCTTTGCCCATTCCCCACCAACTACAGCCTCCTGTTACACCAAATTTTCATTGAGTTTGTTTATGCCGTTTTTGTACTTGGAAAGAGGTTTGTCACATCCTGGGTCAACTGTGTCTGATTGTATGGACAGACTACGAGATCTAGTTGCCTATGTGTTGCCATATGGTCCACATCATGATTGGCCAGTCGTATATACTCATAAGAGGAAAGCAACTTCTGGATCTATATTTTTTGCATAACTGTTACTCAACCTCCCCAAACTCTTGAATACAACAAATTTAAACTTATATAAATTACACATTAAGCAAAAAAAAACTGCAAAAGTGTAGATGAACACTCTAGGAAGCCAAAGAATTAGAATTGAATTTAGACGAAACTTAAATATGTTTCATATTTATTAATTTTTAAAATTATTTTTGTGCTTAGGCTTTCTTTGCCTAATGCATTTTAAGAAATGTTTTCTACTTTTTACTGTGTTTCAAATCGTCTTTGATAGAAGGTCTTTTTTTTAAAGTATGTTTAATATTTCCTTTATTTTCCACTTTTTAGTATTAAAATAATGATCTTTAAATTATATACAAAAGTAGAATTAATTACTTTTTTAATCAAAGAATACTCACAAAATCCCAGTTAAAGTAACTTGACTCTTTACCTCGGCATGACACTAAAAAATAGATCCGAGCTCACCTAACCACCCATTTACTCAAGTATTCTTTTCCAGCCATTCCCAAAATTAAAAAAATTGCGCTCCACACACAAGATGAGGAGAGAGAAATTCTTTAAAAATACTTCACAATTATTTTTAAAATAAACTTAGATCCGAATAGGCATTGTACTGAACAGAGAATTCTGGTCCATATTGGGAACCATTTGATAGAGATTAAGCTCAAAGAATAAGAAGTAAAATATTTTACTTCAAACAGAAACGACACCACTTACTTTGAAGAAGTTATCACTAACAGTTGGTTGGACATAACTTCATTAAAACAAGAAAATATTACCTCAAACCTATTTATAGTTCTAAGACTTGCATCATCTAAATGTGCTAAGTACTACATACCATTTTTTCCCTTCTAAGCAAATAACAAAAATGGTGAATCCAACTCACATAGCTTTTAATTTACAACATGAATTATCAAATATCATTATGTAATTTAATGGTTCGAATTTTGATCAGGGTCAACCCCAGCTATGGGAAGATAGCTGGATAAAAAGAACTTGTAAGGAAATTAAGGCAGCTATTTTTAGTATCCTTGGTGGGGTAAATTCTGAGTTATCCAACCACCCAAGTCCACACTAATTTAGGCTGATGCAGAATTAAAAATCTGCTCTGCCCAAAAAATATCTGGACTCATACCATTGCTTAGCACATTATAACTGAGTAATAGTTCTTAGTAGGTCTTCTACTAACTAGTAAAAGTACAACAAAGTTTACTAAGACTACTAATACTTCTACTAATACTATGCTGTATTTGAAATATAGTAATTTAAAAGTAGGCACAGGCATCTAAATCCGAGTAAAAAACAATTTTAATTTAGCCCAATTTAAGTTATCCGAGGCCTAGTCCACTATAATATATAATTTATAAATTAAGGACTAATATTAAATTTATTATCAGCAGGTCTAAATTACAGACTAGCAAATACTCATAATTCATAATTGATTTCTCTAGTTTTGGATGGGGAAAAGAATGCCTGAAAATGTATAACCTGCTGTAACTGTAACCCGACAGCATACAATTATAAAATAGTATACTATACACACCAGTCCCAGTGTAAGCAATACATTCATAGTACTAGTACATACCTAAGAATATGGAGGAAGAAATTATAATTATAAATTTTACAGGGGCTTTCAATGACTGAATAGTGGCACCATCTACTAGAGACTGGAGGTATCTTTGTGGTATGTTATGTCATGTTTCGCCAAATAGTTTATAATATTTCTATAATAAAGTTACAGTTATAAAATATTAAAGGCTAAAACTAAAATAAAAGGCTATTTATTAATTTTAGATCATTAATTTTTAATTAAAGTGACAATGTCAACTTACCCGTTAATAAGTCAGTAATGCAATCTCTCAGTAAAGTTAATGAACTTTATTCCTGTGAGACATCCAGATAAAGACATACATTTCCAGTATTATTTAATATTTATCAAATAGAAAGCCCAATCCAATCAATCGCAATCGCGGTAGGCCGATCCCGATCAAACGACGATAACACGAATGACTGAATAATCCAGCAAATTCACTGTTTCATAACCAACTTAGAGGAAGGGAAAATGTCCTAATTTAAAATAACTATGCAAACAAAAATCTACAAAATATAGCCCCCTTATAAATAAAATTTTAATTTGAAATGAATTTCAAATGTGATATGAAGCTGAGCAAGTCAAGGAAAATTGTCTTTCAGGAACTATGATTCTTATAATAATAATTCGATGGATTCATCGACATTTTTTGCCTATTTTGTTGATTTAAAAAATATTGTTAACTGGTTTAGGAACGAAATAAATAACTTACAAATTTTATCTACTAATTTTAATTATTGTTATTGATTTATTTGTAATTTAATATCTTATTAAATTTTAAAATCAGCTTGAAATGGTATGATTTTAAAAATAAATTTTGAGCTGGTACTTTAATTTTAGTAGGAAATATGCTAATAACAAGGGCAGTAAAAACCAAAAGTGTTTTGTTTGCTGCTACTACTACTAAGCTAAAGCCTAAGCCTAAGCCTAAACGGTTCTGAAAAGTTACCTGACATTAAAATTCCTCTTTAAAATTTGTATCGAAAGCAAAGTCATTAAATACATTTTTTGCATCGCCAAACACCCCTTCTCGATTTCAAAACATATGCCCCCCCCCCCCCCCAAAAAAAAAACCCCCTAAATAAAAAAAAACAAAAAATCCCCCCCCCCCCAAAAAAAAACTACCCTGTAATTAAAAAATGCTAAAAGTATAGTAATGCGAAACAGCTTTTCTGGATCTTCCAAACACTGCTCCCCCAAACACAGTCTCTCGCATCCATAGGGCTGTGGGCACCCCTGGTTAAGATCATCTGCTATGTACTGTAATTAAATTTGTATCATTAGTACAACCCCCAAACGATGATTAGGCAACAAGTTAATGTTATTGAATATTAATTTTTAAAAATCAATTCCCACAATTTTAGCGCCGAAAACGTTTTCTGGAATTCTCATTTTAAAGCAATTAGAGCATATTTTATTTTAGTAAACTATGTTCAATGCATGTATTTTAAGCGGCCCCCTACTTTGTTAGAGCCAGAGATAGTTTTTTTTTCAAGAATAGCTCACATAGAAATATCCCTCTTCACATTCGCTCTAAGCTAAACATATTTGCTTTAATAAAGAAACGATTTCTTTATTTTTTAGAAAATAATCATTTCGTTCATTTAATTAGACTTTTTATACTCTCCATATGATCCTATCAAGATTTCAAAACTTTGCAAGATAAGCTTTTATTTATCTTGATATAAGCAATTTTAAGTCTAGACTGATTTTCTTGCAGTGCAACTGTCAAGGCTAAAAAGATTTCTTTACAGTGAAACTGCATATTATAGCATAGGCTGCTGTATTCGAAATTACCCTCATTCTAGACTCATCGCTAATCTTCAAAGGTGGCGAACATATCATTTGAAATTTTGTTTTAAAAAATTGCATATTCATGTAAATTTTACTGAAGGTCAGTGGTATTTTTCCCGCCCCGTTCACGCAAACATATCTGCAGTTGGCCGAAAATACCACCACTCCATACAAAGAAAAAAGGTGCCAACAAGGGCCGACCGCCACCTCCGCACCCCCTATAAGGCACTACTGAAAGGTAGAACATCCAAATGACTGAACCCACGTTGTGCAAATCATTTTACCAAACAAAGCTTTAAATGACTTTAAGACTTACAACTTTCAGAGATGGCGTAAAAGTCCCATTCTCATACATTTTTTTTAGTCTTTAAAATTATCCTTAGGGGTCGTCTATTAATTACGTCAACAATTTTTAGGCATTTTTTTTACCCCCCCCCCTTGTCAACAACTCTCAAACTTTCAATAACCCACCTATTTAATTACGTCACCATTTTCTAACCCCCCCCCCTAAAATTATCCTTAGGGGTCGTCTATTAATTCCGTCAACAATTTTTAGGCATTTTTTTTACCCCCCCCCCTTGTCAACAACTCTCAAACTTTCAATAACCCACCTATTTAATTACGTCACCATTTTCTAACCCCCCCCCCCCTAAAAAATAATAAAAAGGAATTATAATATAAATAAATTTATAAACACATTTCACTTTGTGCTAATCTATTTCAATGATACAAATTGTAGGAAAAACATTTCATTACATGTTTAGCTTGTTAAAAAGTTTTTACACTTACATTTTATATTGCAAGAATCAATTGAAAAGTTATTGAAGACACAATATCATTTGTTTGCGGTATAAATATGGTTATCGTCAGTAAAGCTGACAATTATAGTATAATATCTAGCTGCTATCATCTTCCCAAGGAGTAGCGAGGTTTGCTCTATCGTAAAAATGGGCATCAGGGACATCATTTGGGCAGGGCAGGGGGCATTTCCCCCCACCCCCTAATTTTCTGGTTATATTTAAATTGATATGTACTGTGCGTCTCCAGTTATATACAATTTAACAAGCCGACCAAGTTTTGGTTTTGCCCCCCCCCCTCCCTGAAAAAAAAAATGAAATGACGCCCCTGATGTGCATAGTCTATAGAAACTGATTGATCATTTTCATCTTGCGGCACTTATATAACCAGACAAGTCAACATCATCTTCATCTAACCATTCAGCACTTACAATAGAAACATTGTCAGTGTGAGCAATAATTGTCATAAGTTCTCTCTAGCTCCTTGCAGCCACTCGCTATGGTCGAACCTTTTTTTGCTGAGGAGCAGGTGCCAATTCCTTATGCTCAAGAGGGCATTGTCGGTGCCGTTGAACATGCTTTTTCGACATGACTTGTGATGCAAAGTAGATGTTAAAGATTTTGCAAATCCGTTCAAGCAGCGATGTTATTATTGTTAATCACTTTACTTTCCCCTCATTCTCAAAGTATCGTATTTCTACACTCTATCGATATCATTTATCTTGACGGCACATAACACTTGAACCTTGTCCTTGTTCCATACCTGCAACAGAATCTTCAGGTGAAGAGAGGACAACGTTTAACTTCTCTTGCACTAACAAAGTGTGCTAACATTCTGACCAGCCATCTGCAGTGCACAGACACACATTCAGGGCCGGATAAAGCCACTTTGGTGCCCTAGGCACAAAAACACATGGGTGCCCCCTTCTGCCCCGGGCCTCCAATCCTCCACTGACTGCTGATATGTTCAATATTATGCAAAAAACTAACAAAGAAAAACAGTTGTGAAATGTCAACACATATGTTTGTACTACTATCACTCATATATAAAATCTACAAGAAGGTATTTCTGTATTAAAATTAATAGTTAATTAATTTTGTAAGAATAGTCGACAAAAATACTGTAACTTTTTTGATAGATAAGAAAGTCAGAGAGAGAGCACACAATTTACATTTTAAAGTTCTTTTTTTTTTTTTCTAGATTTACGTCTGGCAAAATTTTTGAGTACATCATCAAAGTTAATTTTGCGCAACAAGTCTGCCTCAATCATCAGCAAAGATAAGGAATCAAGCCTTTCTTGTTTCATTGTCGATCTACTTGGATTTTTTGTACGTTTCGACTGAGAAAAAGAGCGCTCAGTTGAACAGTTCGTAACCATTAATGTTAAAAATATGTGCAAGGCGATTTCTACATTTGGAAAATCACACTCGATATTGTCTCTAACTATTACTTTGTAGAGTTCTGCATGGCTGAACGTGTTGTTCTCAGATTTTGATGCACGAAACGTGTGGCGAATATATGAGTGGAACTGTTGTAGTTCAGTATATAAATTATTGTTCAGATCTTTAGGATAAGCATTTATTAGTCCTTCACAACACTGAGATGTTTGTGGTACATCGACCAAACAAGAAAATCGACCTGCTAGATCATTATATACCTGTCCTCGTCTACTTATCTGTGTCTCAAGTTTGTCAACAATGGTGTAGAAAGCAGATATATGAAATTCATCTCTGGCACTCTGAGATACCTCAGGGGTATCACCATCAATGACCACTGTCTTTCGTTTACGATTACGGGTCAAAGTTGACTTATAATCCACACCTGATGTTATTTCTTTTGCAGCTTCTTGAAATCTTTCAAATTCATTCCTAGATTCATGCAAGTGATCTGCTAGTGAAGAATACAAATCAGCACACGTTTTCAAGTTCACGTGCTCATTTTGTAGAGCTTGACTGACCCTGTGAAAATGTTGTAACACGTCTTCCCAAAAGACAAGCATGAAAGCAAATTCTAATTCTTACATCTTCTATGCAATGTTTTCTGCCTCTCTTCTGGTGTCCCCCTTCTGTGACTGGTCTTCTTGTAAATTGTAAACATTCTAACGCTTCTAAAATATGAGGATGAGACTTTAGAATGGCTTCAGTTGCAACAGCATGTGCTTTCCATCTGGTATCGGAAAGAGACTTTACCAGCTTTTCATTCACAAGGCATCCTTTCAGAATCTTCCACCTTTTGGTTGAAGCTGAGAAAAAAATATAGATCAGTTGCACTGTATGGAAGAAGTTTACTGCCTCTAAACAAGAGTCAACGGCACTTCTGCCTACCAGATTTAGTGAATGGGCAGCACAGGGTACGTATATAGCAAACTCATTTTCTTCTAGAATTTTTTTCTGCATGCCCATGTAGCACCCAGACATATTAGCTGCGTTGGTGTAGGACTGACCTCTGCATTTCGAAAAATCAATATTGCAAGCTTCACGTAAGTACTGCAACACTTGCTTAGCCAAACCTTCACCAGCGTGACTTTGCCGCTCCAAGAAAGTCAAAAAGCGCTCAATGAGCTCTCCATCTGCCACATATCGAAGAACAACGCTTAACTTATCTATATGTGAAATATCAGGTGTTGAGTCTACTGATAAGCTGAAATAACCGGAAGCCTTTACCTCATCTACAATTATCGCATGGCATTTTTGGGACATAATTTCAATCAGTTCTTCACAGATAGTTTTGGATAAATAAGAAGGATTTCCTTTTCCAGAATTTCCATATTTCGCAATGTGTGATGCTAAAAGTGGACCAAACGGAACCCATGTTTATCAGCCAAACTTGTGGGACCTTTAAACACAAAAAGTTTACAAACAATAACGCTACCGGGAAAATAATATACACATTTTTCTTGAGGACTTGTGGTACCCCCCAAATGCTAGGTGCCCTAGGCACGTGCCTTGTTTGCCTAATGGTTAATCAAGCCCTGCACACATTAAATAAATCTTATATTCTTAAAACTAAAAGCCTAAAAATGATATGACTATTTACACTTATTTACACTGATAATTTAAAAAAAAAATAATGTAATAACTAGTCAATTTTTAAGTTTGAAATTTTATTAGAGAAAATGTGACTGTTGACGTCAAAGAAACTAAACCCTCCCCTTCCCCTTGTCAACATCTGTCAAACATTTCCACCCCTCACCCTCCCCCTCCCTATTTTGTTGACGTAATTAATGGACGCCCCCTTATTTATTATCAAGTATTTTCAATGATTTTCTGACTTTCTCTCAAATTTCCCAAGATACAAAAAAAATCCATTTTTTCCTACTTCAATCAAATAAAACTTCGCTGACTTACAATCACCCAAAAAATTCACTAAGAAGCTATTTGAGAATGTGTTCATTTTATTTTTTTCTTTAATCATCAACAATGCAAAAAAGATATAGATATTGAAAAAGAAAGAAGATATTAAATGGCGATTATTTAACTTATACTTCCTGTTATTTCAGTTTGTACCTGCGCAGCTTACCTAACAACGCTAACAAATATGGCCGCCGTTTTGTTAGTGTAAATTGTCACTGGGTAATTTTTTTACGATTTGTAGGCGATTTTGTTTTAAGCAAAATAGTCATGAGTACAAAGAACAGAAAAGTTCGAGTCTGGGGCAGATTTAGACCTACGTCTAATTTTGCGAAAGAAAATATTGAAATTCTAGGTGATGGGAAGGTAAGTAATTTTTTAAAAATTTTCTTATTCGACCTGATGTCGGCATACCGCAATTATTATTAATTACAATTACAGAATTAGTCGAATTAAATTAAGTTTTTATATACTAGAGTAAGAGACTCAAGTAAAGTAAGTAAAGTTGTTGTTAAAAAAATATTAAGATTGAATAATATGTGACTGATACTAATACACACACTAACTATCATTAATGTCAATGAACTCAATGAATAATGACAATTTAAATCAATTTTTTAAATGACATTTAAACTTATGATTCACTTATGTTATCATAAGTTTTGATTAAAGTGATTAATATGATTATGATACTGATACAAAATTAAAGTTAAGGCGTGCACTTCGGTTTCTACTTTGGGAGTTGAATAAATAGTAACTAAGATAAACTGTTGATTCAACTCCTGAAGTTAGTCAGTTAAAGTTAAACAAGTTAAATAGGCCCTCAGACCCTTTTAGGATATTATAGACCTATTATAATTTATAATATGATTATTTGTATTTAACTATCATTGAATTAGCTCCATTTACTGGAGTTCTGTAAAAAAAAAACACGACATAGTTTCAGATAAAATGTATTTAAATATTTAAAGAGGTATTTAGAAATTTCAATAGAATTGCACCTTAACATTTATTAAAATGTAAGTATATGCCTATATCTTTCGGTAAATTGAGTGTTTAGCAATCTATTGACAAAATAGCTCAATGTCATTTGGAACATACTTTTGTTATGTTGCGATACAATTTAGTACACTCTAGACCAGGGGTCACCAAACTTTTTTCACAGTAGGCCGGATAAGTGACAAAATGACTAGGCTAGGCGGCATATTCATTTTGTACAATACTTGCAAGCTAGAATGAAAGTGAAAGCTCTGAGAAAATAGATGAAAAACTAAGTTTAGTATTATTTTCAAATCATGGGTGAGTGGCTTGCAATGCACACTAAAAACAAAAACAACCAACATATTTATTTTCTTTAAAAGTTATCAAAGAAGGCGACATTAGTGAAAAGATAGTTAGATTAGACCTAGTGCATACATATCCGAATCTCACAAACTAAGCAGCAAAAAAGTGTACTGAGATTAGTGAAACTGACTTTTCGCTTTCAAGATATCATCAATGTTTGTCTTGGAATTGCTGCATCTAATCAAGATAATTGCTTTCAAATGTTCACCAGTCAATCTCATTTGATGTGTTGACTTCAAATACTTCATTTTTGAAAATATTTGCTGACAGACATAAGTTGCTCAAAATGCTGATGCCATACGAACAGGAAATTTCTTCAGTTTTGTAAACTCAACATCAGATAAGCAGCGGTAAAATTCAACAAGTTTTCCTTCTCTGTGCTCCTCTTTCAACTAGTCATTTGTTTGCTAATCAATGAGCTCCAACTGTAGTTCAACTGGCTCATCATCAAGATTACAATCAAACAGATTCTGGAACAGAAGAATATCACTATCAATTCTGTAAAAATCTTAAAATCTCTCCAAAAAATGCTTCTTCTTTGGCTGTTTGAGTGAAAATTAGAACTTTTTTCTCTTTCCAGTTGTACTTCAAACAATGACAAATCTTTCTCCCAAATCCTTTGATGATTCTGTAGAGATCACAGATGAATTTATCCTTTCCCTGAAGTTTCAAGTTCATTTCATTCAACTGGGATGTGATTAACACCACCACATTTATGTAATGATTATGGGGATTGTAATATTGTTGCTTTGTGTGTTTTGATAATTAACTCAATAGACTGTGTTATTAGCATAGTTGCCTTAGTGACAATTTAAAAGTCAATCTTGGCTTTTGATTTCTTTTTTGCTGTACGACTTAATTTTGTGACATAGTTATTTTGTTAGGCGAACCGCGGCCAGTACGATTTTTAATTCCCCTTATGTTTCCAACACTCCACTTCCTCTCACTCATTTACAGTTTGTGGTAGTTATCAGACTATGATAAAACTTTTTTCGGAGTCAAAACCGATTTACGGCTGACTGTCCAAGCCGCACTAGGGTCACTAAAAAGCGGCTTGCGAGTCGCGATTTGCCGGCCACTGCCATAGGCCTATCTTGTTTCAAATGAACTTAATCAAATCCCAAGCACAGAAAGCAACCTCAGTTGATAGATTCAATTATAATAATTATAATATAATTCTTTTTAATATTTGACTTTAGACTGTAAATGTTCACCTGCGCAAAGACCCCAAGAAAGGTGTTGTGAATAATCAAATTCTTGACTGGTCATTTAAACTGGATGGATTCTTTAACAATGTGGACCAGGATTTTGTGTACAACACAGTGGCCGCCGACATTGTTAGTGGATCAATAGATGGTTATAACGGTGAGATATAGTTTGTATTATTTAATAAGATAACTTTGGGCATAATTTTTTGTGTATTACTACATGCATTGTGAACCCCTAACTTTTTGTTTAAAAAAAGCCATGAAAGGGCATGTCGACATATGATGCAATCTACTTACATTACTGGTGGTATGCCCAAATGCATTGCACGCTTGGTTGAAGAATACGAGTGGGCCCAGAAGACTAAATTTTGGGTCAATAAAAAATGGCCTCATGTGTATGAGGCAAACACATATTTTTAAGTCGCACTCTTTTACCCTAAATTTATTGCATTATCTATGGTAATCTATGGTAATAAAATGTTATAATTGCAAACAAATGCTTTGCTTTTTGCTCTCTAAAACTTAAGCAAAGATTTTCCACCATTCAATTTTCCCTTAGAACTTTTTTTCCATTAAAAATAAGTACTTTTACCACTCTGTTAAATAAACCCATATAATATTGCATTCATTTGCTGCCAAGATTTTTGCACCCTACTTTCCGTGAAAAAAAACTTATGCAGTAAGTAAAAAATGCAGCCCCTTCATTTAAAGCAAAAAAATCATGTCCATGGCAGACTTCTCCACCCACCCCCCCTCTTTCCTTATCTAGACTTCTATGAATTTCTTATTGAAAGCATAATCTCTTTACTTCATCTACAATCATCTGCAATTACTGGTGTGGCTGCTTCCTTTTCACAACCGACCCTCCCCTACTCAACATGTTTTAAGTTAATAGTATTGAGTGAAAAGAAAAAAAGCTGTCAGGCAGCACGCATGATGCGTGAGTCAGGTAAGAAGGTGAATTTTTTCGGAAGTGACCGTTGTGTTAATCAATGAAGAACCACATGAGGGAAGAGGAGTGCAGAAATTGATGGTATCGAAGATTCTCGGACATACTTGAATTCAATTTTCTTTCATGCAGTTTTGAGGAGACATTTCAGACTTTCAGGTGGGAAAGGCTAAAATTGACAATAATAATGCTCAGCGATATCTCTAAATTCACCCCAGCCCAACATGAACTAAATTTTGACCTAGGTTTTTCTCGTAATAATTATTAAGCATAAAACATTTACCTCAACACAGGAACTCTAACGTGTTATGGTCGGACTGGAGCTGGGAAAACCTTTACAATATAATGTCACTACATAATGTCACTACATCATGTCACTACATCATGTCACTACAAAATGTCACTACATAATGTCACAAAGGTTCACTATATCATGGTCTTAAATATTGACCTCCATGCAGGAACTCTAATGTGTTATGGTCAGACTGGTGCTGGGAAAACCTTTACAATGACTGGAGCTACAGAAAGTTACCAACATCGTGGACTTATTCCACGTGCCATATCACAACTTTTTCGACAGATTGAAGATAGACTTGAGTATAGCAATACAGTGAGGTGATTTGTGATGTATATCTTTGTGTTCCATTGCACATTAATTTAATACAAGCTGGACTTTCTAACATAAAACAATCAGAACATGGTAGTTTTAATTAATTTTTCTCAATCAATCCTTAATAATCTGTTTTATGACACGCCATTGTGCGGACAATAATTGTCAACCTCTTCTAAGTTAATCCTGAATTTGTTTTGTAATAGATTTCTCGCCTATAAACATATGTACTGTTCAATGAGACACATTTAAACTCATGCATGTGCTTTGTGCCTTAGAGTGTCATACTTAGAGATCTATAATGAGGGCATGTTCGATTTGCTGGGGAATATGCCTGAAGCTGCATGGAATTCTAACAAAGATCCCTTCACGTCACCTGAACACATGGTTGTCACAGAAAATCAGGATGGTGTCTTTGTCAAGGGCTTGTCTTGTCATCTTGCACAGAATGAAGAGGAGGCTCTGAATTTGTTATTTGAGGTACATAAGTTAAGGATGTACTTTGAAATTGTCATTTGAGGAAATGAAATGTAAGAGACAATATGAATTTGTTAATTGAGCTTCATGATAACTTTAAGATACCCGCTAAATTAACCATTTGATTTACATTAAGTTATCTATGATGTGGCGTGAATTAGTTAATTGAGGTACATCACATTAAGCGGCTATATGATTTTCATTTAAATAATTTAACTGCATTCTGTAAACTTCACATGCAGTAGGATACAGTTGTGGTGAAATCATATCATTTCTTTAAAATTAAAGCACTCATGGGTTGAGATATAATTTTTGAAATTACGTACTTAAAGGAAATATGCCAAATATGATTGATCTGCTTCCGGCAACAACAAAGGAGATCTCTCAAGTTTTTTACTCTGCTCTCTTTCTTGGTTTTTTTTTATTAGTCCTGTTCGCTGAAGAAGGCTCTAGCTCTAAGCTGAAACGTTCACATCTTCTTGTCCTGTCTTTTGATTCAGGCTTCAACATACTTTGTCTTAATATTTCACAAAGCTTGAATGCAGTCCTTCGATTATTATCTATTATCTCTGTGCTAGGGTGAAACAAACCGCTCCATTGCAGCCCACCAACTCAACAAGCAATCATCACGATCTCACTGTATATTCACCATCTACCTAGAGGTATGCAAAATTTTAAATTGCTTTTAAAAGAGGTAAAAGACTATTATAATATTCTACCTTGGTTTTTTTTAAACTTGGTGGCAAAAAATACATTTTCACAATACCATCGAGTCATTTCCTTCTTTTGACATTGTAGTGAAGAACTTTGGAAAGGATTTAAATGAAATAACTTATAATAGATATTCAACAGAAGCTAACTAATAATAGATATTCAACAGAAGCTAACTAATAATAGATATTCAACAGAAGCTAACTAATACTAGATATTCAACAGAAGCTTATAAATGGATTATTTTGAGATATAATGGAAAAGACGTATGGAAATTTAATGTAATCCAGGTTTACAATTTAAAGCTTTGAATAATTGAATAAAACCACTGTCGAGAGTCAAACATTCTTTTTATTATGTGGATCTTATGCTTTAGAGCTTAGTTTCCATTAATGATAAGGGGATTCCCCTGTTAAAAAGGTATTGTTAGAACAAGTATGTTTGATTACTTTACAGAGTGTATTTTAATACTTCTTATTTGATAGTCCCGATCTAGAACACAATCAAATGCCAAGTACACAGTTTCCAAAGTGAATTTTGTTGACTTGGCTGGATCTGAGAGACTCAGCAAATCAAAGGTAATGTTGATGATACAAGGGATATCACTCTGATCTTGAACACAAACCGTCCAATGTTTACTTACTAAACGAGAAGGATTTTTAAGTACCAGTAGCTATGTTAAAACTGATGTTTTTCAAAGTATCTAAACCTGGAGGATCATGGATAGCTTAAGAGTCAGATAACTATTTTCTCAATGGTCTGGCTAAATGTAACAATCAGAGCTTCACAGATATCACCAGATACCAACAATCCTTTGTGTCACTGTATTTACTCTACAATCGATGCTACAATACAGTGTGCTTTATTAAATCATTGATTATTGATAACAGAATTATATTTTGTTATACACTTGCATACTTTTTTTTTTATGTCCTAGGGATTTAAATTTTTTTTCTTTTGGCAATCCTGTTAATGGTTTTAGGAATCTGGTTCTAAACCGGTTATCTGTTTTTTAAATATATTGATGACCAAACTCCAATAATGTCATCTGCACAAAATAAAACCAATAACTGGAAAAACAATTATCTTTTAACTTTCTTATTACTAACCGGAAGCCTAGGTGAAACGATGAATATTATTATTAAATGTTGGTACCAATTTTAAAGTCTGAAGGAAAGACAAAAGAGGAAGCACTCTACATCAACAAGTCTCTGTCTTTCCTGGAGCAAGTTGTCATAGCCCTTGCCTCACGAAACCGTGATCATGTACCGTTTCGTCAGTCCAAGTTGACCCACTATCTCAAGGACTCCATTGGAGGAAACTGTAACACCTTGCTTGTTGCCAACATGTGGGCAGAGAAAGCTCAGCTGGAAGAGACAGTCAGTCAATTTTTTTAAACTTTTTTTTTTTTAAAGTTATATTTTAGACTATTACATTGCTATGTTAGTCTGACATGAGATTACATTAGGGCATGAAAAATGTTGCATATTGATAAAAATGTTTGCAAAAGTTATAACAGTTACATGGGATAATATTAGCACACTGACATGATTGCAACACAAGCAGTGCTGGTCAGTGGGTTTATTCCATAACTTCCTGTAAGAAAACCAGGAACCAGGAACCTTGTGGTTGGATGAAATGGAAATAAGATTTTTTTTCTTTTTTTTCTTTAATGAGAACTTTAAGAAAGAATTATTTATTTACTACTAACTTTATTGATCAAAAGAAACTTTTTATGCACAAAACGTTTTCAACAAGATTTCTTTGACAGGTGTCAACCTTGAGGTTTGCCACTCGCATGATGTGTGTTGCCAGTGAGCCTTGCGTCAACGAGGTCTATGACCCTGCTGTAGGTGAATAGTTTAGTGTGTCGCCAGTTGGCCTTTTCTCAATGTGGTCTGTGACCCTGCTGTTAGCACATAATTGTTGGGGTTACCATGAATTTGGGGATTCACAGACAGATTTAGTTGGTGGGGTGGGGGGGGGGGGGGTTTCTATCCGTAAATGACATCATTCATCTGGGGGGGGGGGGTTCTCACAAATTTGTGACATATTATGATGGTGTCTTACATAATTGTTGGGGTTACCATGAATTTGGGGATTCACAGACAGATTTAGTTGGTGGGGTGGGGGGGGGGAGTTTCTATCCGTAAATGACATCATTCATCTAGGGAGGAGGAGTTCTCACAAATTTGTGACATATTATGATGGTGTCTACATTTTGTGACATATTATGATGGTGTCTACATTTTGTGACATATTATGATGGTGTCTACATTTTGTGACATATTATGATGGTGTCTACATTTTGTGACAAATTTGTAATGATTTTTTAAAAAAGCGAGGGAGGGGGTAAAAATCTACTGAAATAGAGTGACATCATTTATGGTTGACCGCTGTTAAAAGGCATTCAGTCAGTTCATGTCATTATTTCCTCCATGCTTTAACAACAAGAACATGTCATTAAATAATGCATCGCTTTTTCTTTCCTATTAAAATAATTCTTCAACATTTCCACTCCAGCTTTTAGTGAAGAAATTGCAGCGTGAAATACAACATTTGAAATCTGAACTAGCGATGCATGACACACTGGTAAGTAGGTCACGACACACTGGTAAGTAGGTCATGACACACTGTTAAGTATGCTTAATCCTTGGCATAATTGAATAGTTTCTCCTGTGGGAATGAACTACATGAGGTTGAACTATTTTCTGTGTTTGTGTCGTAGATGGATGACACTAAACCCTATGCCATAGCTGCTTACTGGAGATAAGAAGTTTGGCAAAACGTTTGGAAACTCCTTAAAAAAAATAGGAAAAAAACTAGTAATACCCAGCACCATGTAAAAAAATAATTAATGCCTTGTGTTGTAATAGTTGTTTCATTGTGTTCAAATGGCTGTTATATTGTTCTGTAATTGCAGTTTAATTGTGTTGTATGTAAAGACTGTTGAATAATTTAGTTCTCTTTTCTGCTCCAGACCAACAGAAGCCTGATATCATATGATCCCCTGTCAGAGCAGCAAAAGTATGAGATCAAATCACAAGTCAGAAGATTTTTGTCCGGAGAACTGGACGAGTTAGATGTGAGTAAATATCTTTTATGACCTTAATTAGGGAACAAGTAAACCAAAAGACGTGTACGTGAGTGCACCATGACCAGACACTTTGACCGAGTGTTTGAAATAGGAGTCTGATATTGTGTCTACAACTTCTGATGAGTGACCCCTGTATTTATCAGGAACATGTTATTTATAAATCTGTATGTTTTCATTACTGTAAAATTTAAAGAGCAAAGAATTAAAGTTATAATAATAGAAGAAATTAGCTTCAACGCCGACTACTACCAGACAGTTATGACGTCTTGACTTATGCTACTGTCTTTTTAAAAAATGTTTTAGCAAATATATAAATTATGATTTGTTGTTACTTGCTAAAAGTGTACTTTCTCTGTGTACAGACAATTAACTTGCAACAGATTCTAGGAACTTACAATTCATTTAAAGACCTTTACAGGTAGGTCAGTATGCTAAGCAAAAAATGATTGAAAACTTAAACAAAATACAAAAATATACAAACTTTCTTGTACATTAGTTATCTAAAAACTTTACGAGGCGTCAGAATTTTTAATTTAACAGCCCTCATAAAATAAGATTATTCGTATAAATCATTTGTGTTTGTGTTTATGTCATTGCATGCGATTTATCATTTTTGTGATTGTAGCAACTGATTTTTGGTACGGGAATGGTTTTTATCAAACTTTAATAGACTAAAGATCTATTTAAACTTAAACCCAAATACGTCACAAATAAATAGCAACAGCTACACATTTGCTCTCCACACAATAACACACAACCATTGGATGAATCATTAACATTGCTCCCCCCTTGAAAATCAGGAAGAACTGATTTTTGGGGGTAGAAGGTGGGGATGGTGCTGAAAATTTGAGTGTGTTATCATCATCAACGAGTCTATGTGCCAAGTTAGTTTCAGCTTGAGCGGATAATGGAAAGTGGGTCGCCACCCCCTGAACTACAGAAAAAACTGATTTTTGGGGGTTGGGGCTAAAAATTTGATAGAGTTTTTTGTCATTGGCAAGGAGTCTATGTGCCAAATTTCAGTTTGATAGGATGACTAGGCTATGTGCAAACAGGAAATTATTAGAGATCCCCCATACGACCAAAGAAACATCCTGTCCTTAGTAACATACTGGCTCCTTTTCATTGTCAGATTACATGATGTTGTGTTGTTTGTGTCATGACTTGTATTTTGTTGGGATGTAAACAAGTGTATTCTTTCAGGTTATAATGAGTTGAAGGGTGTGTAAGTTTTCGATTAGCCTCAGGGTTTCTTTTAGGTTTAGATTAGATTTGATTGAGACGGTTTGCCGACTGAGAGCTAGCATTAATGTATTATAAGATAGAGTTAGGGGAATCGTTTATGGACGCTGTGAGAATATATCGTTTTGTTGACACCATTTTTCAAATGTAGTGCATTTAAGTATGTAGGATTTCACTGGTGAATTTATTTATTATGTAAGAAACTGTTTTTATCCTGAAATTTTTTTAAAATTGTGAATATATTTTCTGTGAAGGCAGGCAGCAGAGTAAATCTGAAGAATCACTTACACGCATTATATTTATTTCTATAGTGCCTCATAGTGCAAATAAGGTTGCGTTGTTGTTTTTTTCTGTGGCTGTTGTGTAGGGGACACAACCCTAGAAAACTGTGCTTGCCAGACCCTTTCCATGACAAGCACTTTTCTATTGTTTTCCAATATGTCCTTTATATCTTCAGTTGGTATTGAGATGGACATTTTTAAGTTGTACAATTTCAGAAAATTAATGATATCTCTCTATGCTGGTTAATTTTGATATAGCTCAATACAAGTTCATTTTGAAATGATGCTTTGGAATGGAAATTTCATTTTTTCTTCCATCAGGGAGCTGGAGAAGGAGGTGGAAGCTAGGATCAGAGAAAAATTTGTGCTACTCAATAAAGCAGATCCACAATCTATTGTAATGGCTCAACAGGTAGAACAAATAATATTTAAATCTTGTTTTTGTTGAAATATTTGTAACAGTTTCTCTCTCATCTCAGTGTACTGTTAGAAGACATAATATCAAAATATTATTTTCAACCATCTCTCTGTGACCTGCACTGGGTAATCATTAGATGATAGTTCTAAGCCAGGAATGAGGAACCTGTAGCCTTAAGGTCACTTGCAGCCTTTAAGTGTTTGGCCTGACCTGCATTTTACTTGGCCTATATGAATGCACTGCCAGTTACCTAATCTATCTGCTAAGGTCATCATTGGTCTCAAAAAAAATTATTATTTAGTTTTATAAATTTTGAAACTTCACAAATCCTTTTGCCCATTCCAGTCCCCTACAGCAAGTATTTTTTGTAATGCTATAAGCATTTACTGTACATAAAAAGAAATCTATATCATGAGGTAAACCAAACAGCTTCAAATTACATTTTTTTTTAATGAGAAAAATTCAAAGAAAAAAATGATCTTCCACAGCTCTCCATTTGAACAATTTATATAAGTTTGACCTTTTTCAGTGCATAAAACATGGCCAGATGCTACAACAGACTGCATTGAATTTAAAACATAATTTTTTCATATTCCCAGCTAAATTTATCTTTTGTAAATATTTCTCTGTTTCGCACCCTACATCACACAGGCATAAATTTGACAGGAAAAGAAAACAAACTAATAATAAACATTATTATTTGTATACCGTAACTAATTTCTTAAAAACAAATAACAACTACATTTAACAGGCTTTAGAAAACTTGAATGCAGAGAAAAAAAAGAAAGATCGGGTGCCATCAGATGGAAATCTGAAATTTGAGGTATCCAAGAAACGAGATGTTTTCACTCATTGAGTACTTCAAGATTAAGTTCATCTTATTGACAGGCATTTGTGTTGTGTTTTGGTACATTTGACTGCAATTTATTTCTTATTTTATCCATTTTAAGTTCTTTGTTGATAAATCTCATTTACTTTTTCATGGATCGGCCATTATAACTATTGATTTGCAGGTGTTATTTAAAAATTTGAATGCATTTCTCAAATTCTATGAGAAATGAAACAGTGCATAGCATAGGTAGGGAGGTTGCACACCCAGGGTTTAATTTCAAAGAAATGTGTTATAAAACTGTGTCTAGTCCCCCCAACCCCCCCCCCCTCTCACCCATCTTAATGAATGTGCCTTTTTACCCCCACATTTGTTATAATGCTGTGCCTGGGGCCCCTCTTAAATGTCTTTTTTTCCCCTACATCCACCTCTGTCTACTAATTTGTAAAAATCTAAGATTTGGCAAAAAATGTTAGTAAAAGAAATGTGACAGAAAAATCTGATAGTAAAAACTTGATTTTCAAAAAATTTTATGTTAAAATAATCAAATCCTCAAATAGATTCAATGATTATGTGTTAAAATAATCAAATCCTCAAATAGATTCAATAATTATGTGTTAAAATTAAAATAATCCTCAAATAGATTCAATAATTATGTGTTAAAATTAAAATAATCCTCAAATAGATTCAATAATTATGTGTTAAAATAATCAAATCCTTAAATAGAGTCAATAATTATGTGTTAAAATTCTCTTTTGTACTGTTATCTTGAAGTATGAAGACCAGATTTCTTCAACAGCCCATCGGGCTAAAATTACTGTTCATGCAAAATTATATTAATGTTTGAAAAAAGCCAGTTAAATGTGACATTTTGTTCCCCACAGGCGGGTATGACAGTTGCTGATGATTCTAGTGGTGTAGGTGACCTAGAGGGCAGCAGTTTTGGGATAGGATCTGCGACAAGGGCAAGCAAGGCAGATCAGTCCAGCGTCATTCAGCTGAAGAAGAGGGAGAGAGAGAGAAAAAAGATCAGTGTGGCTGGGTCAGTGATGTTTTTAATGAAAGATAATTGCACTAAAAAAAACTTGAATAGTAGAGATCCCCCATAAGTCTGGCACATATGAAAATTATTAGGGGAGAGCTATTCAGCAGATGTAAAAATTAATAGCAGAGAGCTAATGGCCACACACCACATCAGATAAGATGCTTTAATAATCAAAATAAATGGAAATATTTGTTTTGATTGGGTCGCACATATTGTTTTCTGTCTTGAAAATCTTTGAGTTTTTATTTTTCCTTAAAATATTCCACTGTGTCAAGGTGTAATTGAATTGTTATGTGGTCAGAAAAGCTAACAGATTCTTTTGAGAAAGTTGGCTTTTGGAAGAGAGTCTGTATTTTTTGTTATTAAAACAGAGACAATTAACAGCAGGGATCAGTCGTTACACATGTATATTCAAACCAGATATTAAATCTGTTTGTATTCTTACTTGACATGTAAAAGAGAGCATGTTGCTCTGTAACGGATTGACCACCCTCATAAATAGTAGACAGAAATAGAAGGCAGAGAGTTGTAGAGTAAAAAATGTTTGTCTTGAGTCAGCCATGAAGCTCAACAAGTTGAAATAAGACAGTAATGGGAAACAATCAAATAAAAATTATTTTGAGCTATCATATTCAAGAGCCAAAAGTTTCACACGGACCAGTGTAATCTCATGTTTTCTATCGACATAAAGTTAAACCAAATCTCTCTGACAAAACATAGTCATTTTCTGAAGTCACTTTGACAAAATGTCAGAGTGCTTGTGTTTCCAACAAACATTTTTTATCTCATTTCTTAATTGCGATTGCTTATAGCCAGCAATTGTTGGACTTTGTGATATACTTTTAAATCATGATATCAAGTATTTTGTACAAATAAGCTTTCAGTAAATCAGGAAGTAGCTTGTCAGGAAAATGTGGAAATGAATAAACTAAGCCATAAAAGTACCGATAGAACGGGTGGAAAAGAATGAAAATGACTTGAAACCTTTTCTTCTTAAAGGAGCCCAGTTTTGTCCGGCAAACGTTCCTCCAGCCCAGCGCAAAGCAACAAGGGAGAACGGAAAGCAGAATCTCCTGGGGGAGAGAAGTTGGATGCATCTAAAGACTTTGAGACTACTGCCTCCCCTGTGAGTTCAGCTGAAAACCTCTACAGAGCTGAGAAAATCCAGAAGCAAAAGACTGAAGAAGCTCATTTTAAGTATGTCTACCGAAACATTTGTATTTTATATTATTATGGTTATGGTTCTAAAAATTATTGTCCATCTCTGGTTATGGTTTAATAAAGATCATGTTCACTTTGGTCCAAATGATTATGGTCCATACATGGTTATGGTCCAATTAACTATGGTATGTAAACTTACTAAAGATGAAAAGTGTGGGAGAAAAAAGTATGATTCTCCTCCAAAAAGTGGGGAAGTGTTGAAATGCCCTTGTTGGCTGTTCTAGATATGCACTGTTAAATGTACCAAGAAATTGTTTTCCCAAAGATGGAACAATGCCAATATTCACATACCCAGAAAAAAATTGAACATCAACAAAACTCGAATATCTGTTAAGTATGATGATTTGTTGATGCCAAGTTAATATCTGAAAGTAATTCAGTAGCAGCATGCATTAAGCAAAATAGGTAAATTAAACTGAAAGTCTTGCCATTAAAACGTTGCAACTGTATGTCTCACATACATGCAGTGAACACTATACACTTTAATAAATTTATTTAACTCCTTCGAAAGCTGCACAGACATTCATAAATGACATTCTATACTGACAGATCAGTGTGAAAAGAATTTTTAAATTATTTTTTTTTACCAGCTTTGACTTATTATTTTTGTATTGCTATCTATTTAGCTCTTTTTAACTCAGCTTCAGAAAGTTTTCTTTATTGAATTAATTTTTAATTACCTCATATTGCTCTCTTTTATTTTCAGGTCAGATGAGAGTGACAGGTAAATAAATTTTAATAATTTATCATCACTATTCTAAACAGTTTCAATGATTATTAAATTACCCATCTGAGTTGGACCAAGTTAGATATGGCAACACTATATTACCCATCTAAGCTGTACCAAGTTAGCTATGACAACACTATATTACCCATCTAAGCTGTACCAAGTTAGCTATGACAACACTATATTACTCATCTGAGCTGGACCAAGTTAGCTATGACAACACTATATTACCTATTTAAGCTGTACCAAGTTACCTATGACAACACTATATTAACAATCTAAGCTATACCAAGTTAGCTATGACAACACTATATTACTCATCTAAACTGTACCAAGTTAGCTGTGACAACACTATATTAACAATCTAAGCTATACCAAGTTAACTATGACAACACTATATTACTCATCTAAACTGCACCAAGTAAGCTATGACAACATTATATTATTCATCTAAACTGCACCAAGTTAGCTATGACAACACTATATTACTCATCTAAACTGCACCAAGTTAGCTATGACAACACTATATTACTCATCTAAACTGCACGAAGTTAGCTATGACATCACTATATTACTCATCTAAACTGCACCAAGTTAGCTATGACAACATTATTAGTAAAATGTTGCCAAATATTCATTCAGATGATTATGTTTTATTACCCTGCCACTTCCAGCTATAAAGAAATAAATGTAAGCTCCATGAGAGGTTTTGCCACAATTTGATAGTGCTGGGTCCTCCTAAGTTGTATTTCAATATCAAATAGTTATGTCTTGTATATTTTACCCTTACGTGACATTCTATTCTTTGGAGTTTGAGAGTTTTTATTCTGATAATTGGAACATTTTTTTAATTGATTACTGTAACTCATTCATTAGTTTGTTCATTCATAAGTCACCCCCCCTTAGTTTTGGCTGGGAAAAGGCTGGAAAATGTTTAAACTGCTCATAAACTCAGCCCATAAAATAAAATGCCAGTAGAACCAAAACACTGCCAAAGAATGTAATTTAAAAGATAAAAAATATGTGAAAGCTAAAAGGCTTAAAAACTAATAAACATAGAGTATTAGGTATAAACCACATACTCACTTTGTGCACATACAGGTACAGAGCCAATCACAGCAGTAGAAAAATGAGGGCAAAACTTATGACACAATTTTGCACACTACCAATTTTGCACACAACTTTATTTTTTACTTCTGTTAATTACCAGTACTTTTTTCTTTCTTGTTTTCTATAATATAATCAATGTAAGTGGATAAAATTATAATAATCTTCTATTACCTTTAATCTCATAAGCTCACCACTCTATTTATTCACCTGAAATATTTCCAGTATATACAATAATCTTTTGTGTAGGTCTTTTTATTATTACCCGGTAATCGGTAATACAAAGTAAAATTTCAGTTCAAATGATGATGTGTACATCTTATTGTCCTCTGAACCTGTGGTTCAGAAATGACATTTCCCTGTACTTACATACTTACTTGTGCCTTTAACCCTGTTTCACTTGTTTAACAAAAAATTGACCATTGGTTCCTTTGTTAAAAGATTTCACTTATTCATAACAGACTGTTTTTTAAACCTGATACAATTTGGAAATATCAGCTTTCTTAAATAATTGAGTATAGTTAAGTTAAGAAATCTAGAAACATAACACAAACTAAACATCCTTTACTGGAAGAACTATTTGAAGAAAGATGCTATAGTAAAACTAAACACATTTTGGATGATACATCCCACCCTCTTCATCACAGATACTTAGGATCTCCATGTTTGGGACGAATTATTTTCATCAGGGCGAGGACTGAAAGATATAAAAATTATTTTGTTCCCCAATCTGTGCGAATTTACCAGCATGCTCCCCGTGAAGTCACAAATCTTAATGAGAACTAATAAGTCCCTGATATGGCTTAGACAACTCACTGAATGGCTGCTAGTGAAAAAATTTATTACAAATGTCTTGTGTTCAAATCGTTTTTTATAGGTGCTGAAAATGTACAATGCAATCATAAAACATTTCTATATGTTTGGATCAATAAAACAAATCTTATCTAACTCTCTAGATTCTGTTCCAGATTTAGACACAATTGCTGTGTCAATAAGAATTCTTTTAAATGCATGCACATGTTCAATAAATGCCTTTATTATTTCTTGTGGCTGTCAGAGAAGAGGAAGAAGAAGAGAAAATCAAAACGAGACCAGAGTATGGAATACTTTCAACTTTTGATTCATCTTCTAGGCCTAAACTAATTTAATTTCAGGAAAAGCACTCACCAATTCTTCTTAGATTTGCATTAATTTATTTTTTTTTTTTAAATTTCTCTTCCTATTTTTGTGTTGAGTGTTAGCTTTCAATTTTGTGTACAGTTTATTTGGCTTGTAAGACACTGGATAACTACAGGAAAAGGCCTATTAAATAAATATAATTTAATGTTGCAAATAGGAAGATTACTCTTAGATTACTTAAATTTTAAAAAATAATTTTTTACCACCTTTAACTTTAAATTAACATTTTTCCTTGGGTTAACAGAGTAGCCATTTTGTGATGAATAGAATGCATTCTATTTATTAATTTATTTATCAATATCTCAACATTTGATACTGTGGAGTAAATCATTCTTAAAACATTTTTATTTAAAACATTTAGCTTTCTTTTGAGTCTTTAATTTTTTTATTTCATTTTTCAAATTCCTATCTAAATTCTATTTTTAATTATTTACGGTTTTTGAGTTTATTAGAATAAAAGTGTTGGAAAAAAAATTCATTTGCAAAAAATTGTATTCGATTGACACACAACAATGCAAGAATTGGAAGTGCATGAGAGTTCCAAAACTTAAAAAAAAAAAACTTGTGTCTAAATTAAGAAGTTCCTCAAAAATTTATTTCACTTAATTTTCACCTAGAAAATTTTGTTTCTTTAAATCACAGTTACATTGGCTTCTCAATGTAATTCTATTTTTAATTATTTACGGTTTTTGAGTTTATTAGAATAAAAGTGTTGGAAAAAAAATTCATTTTCAAAAAATTGTATTCGATTGACACACAAAAATGCAAGAATTGGAAGTGCATGAGAGTTCCAAAACTTAAAAAAAAAAAAAAACTTGTGTCTAAATTAAGAAGTTCCTCAAAAATTTATTTCACTTAATTTTCACCTAGAAAATTTTGTTTCTTTAAATCACAGTTACATTGGCTTCTCAATGAAATAGTCATAATATGTTCAAAATATTTAAAAACTTTTTTAAAAACTATTTAATAGTGCTAAAGAATGAAATAGTGAAACGAGGTATGTGGAAGCTTGAAATAAGGTAACAGGACAAAAAACAAGGACGTTTCGGCATAAAGCCTTCATCAGCCAACAATAGAAATGAAAATACAACAATTTTCTTTTCTTTTCTTTTGTTCTTTTCTTTGTTGTATTTTCATTTCTATTGTTGGCTGATGAAGGCTTTATGCCGAAACGTCCTTGTTTTTTGTCCTGTTACCTTATTTCAAGCTTCCACATACCTCGTTTCACTATTTCATTCTTTTACATAGCTTGAAAGCAGTCCCTTCATTTATTTAATAGTGCTAGGAAGGATGAAATGTGAAAATATGGGTATAATATAAAAGTATCATAATGATGACATGTACTTATTTTTTAGTCCCTGTATTGGTTTTAAAACCACACTTAATGTAAAATCTAGGCCTTCTTGACATAAATATGTTGAGCTTTAAACTATTTTAATTAACTCATGTACTCTGAATTTATCTTGTACTTTATAGATGGCTAAAATGTATTTAATAAAAATTGATATTTTGAGTAAATAAGATGTGTAAAAAGGATTATTTTGTTAATTTGTGTAGACATGACTGTAATGTTCTATTTATCATTGACAGCACACCTCCAAGTAGGACCTCAGCATTTGAGGATTTCAAAATGGACAGAGGCAGTGAAATCAACAGAATTCTCATTGAAAACAAAGGTAAAGCAATATATGAAATATTAACATTTTCCAAGTCTTTTCATTAGCATTATAAAGTAGGATGAAATAGACAGAAGTAGAGCGAAGTAGATGGGTGTAAAGTGAAGTAGACAAAAGTAGAGTGAAGTAGATGGGTGTAAATTGAAGTAGACAGAAGTAGAGTGAAGTATATAGGTGTTAAGTGAAGTAGACAGAAGTAGAGTGAAGTATAAAGGTGTTAAGTGAAGTAGACAGATGTATAGTACGTAGAATGGATTAGAGTGAAGTACCAGTAGATGAATGTACAGTAAAGAAGACAGAAGTAGAGTGAAGTAGACCTATGTATAATGAAATAGCCAGAGGTAAAGTGAAATAAATGGATTGTAGTAGACAGTAGTAGAGTGAAGCAGACGGATGTGTGGAAGGTGTAGCAAAAACAAGCTAAAATATAAGGAAGTAGAGTAAAGTAGACTGAAGAAGAGTGAAAAAAACCCAGAAGCATAGCACCGTACAGTAGTCAGTAGTGGAATGTGGTATACAGTAGTACCCAGTGAAGTAGACAGAAGTATAGTGGAACAGAGTGAGGTAAAAAGAATTATAGTACATTAGATAGTACTTAAATGAAGAGGACAGAAGTAGACATTAGTATTATTACAGTGGAGTTGACTGAAATAGAGTGAGTAGATATTAGTACCGGTACAGTGAAGTACACAGTAGTAGAGTAAAGTAGACAGTAGTACAGCGAATTAGACAGATCTAGAGTGAAGTAAACAGAAGTAGAGTAAAGCAGACCATATTAAAGTGAAGTAGACAATAGTAAAGCTAAGAAAACAGCAGTAGAATGAAGAAGACAGTGGTAGAATAAAGCTTTTCCAAAGTCTAAATAATGCATGGGCCTTATGAAGTATATTGAAGTTTCTGTAGTTTTTAACTTGGTTTTTTTTTTGTGTGTTCTGTGTTCAATCTCTAGGCATTCTGGCATCAAAGAAGAAAGAGTACTCAGATCTAGCCAATCAAATAAACAACATCAAACATTCCATTGATGAAGCCAGGGGGAAACTGGAACAACTTAAGCTGATGAGGGAAGCTGATGGTAAGGGGAGATCAAAATTTTACATCTGTTCAGTGATTTTGTCCCTTAGCTTACATGGCACCTTAAAGCATAATTAATATTATTTGTTTTTTTAGAGAGCTTTTTTCAAAATGATTAAACGAAAGTGCTAAATTTATTGTTCATAGAAAAATTTAAATGTGGGGTTCTACCAAATTGCCAGCTGCCCTCAGGAGGCACCAATCTCACCACCCCCTAATTCTGACATCCCCTAATTCTGACACACTAAACCCTTTTCTTTAGTGTGGAAATCAATCTTGTGTAGAGTGTGTAGAGATCAATTATCAAAATGATGGGAAACATTTTTTTTGTGTCTTGAGGTGGCATGAAATTTTTTTTTACAATTTTAGTTAAGATTTGAACATGTATTTTAATTAGAGCTTTTAATTATAAGAATAGAAAACCAAAAACATAAAATTAGATATTAAAAAAATATATGGACAGGTTTTTTATGTAACAATTGAGGGATGATTGTAATTTTTAAGTGTTGCTTCAGTTTATCAAATAAAATATTTCTAACATGTTATCACAAAAAAATTTTTTCCCAAAAACTGCACCTGATTAGAAACTTTTATCCCAACTGAGTCTTAAGCCTTCTACATGTATAGATACAATGTTAAATATTATATTATTTGGGTGCTGGGTGGCCGAGTGGTCTAAACTGAGCAAATCTCAAGTTGGTGGTCTCGAGTTCAATTCCAGCCAGAGCCCAGTCAAGCAAAAACACCACCAGCACCCCGGGTGGATGGGACTCGTTAACCTTAGATGGCAACTCATCTAAGAGAAGGAAACTCTGAAATCAAACCCGGAGATGGAGTCCCGAAAGGTGGATAACATTGGTACAATGAAACATGCTGACAACTCCTGCGACGTCACAGGTGCCAAGCTGTATCATCCAATGATGTTGCCTTGGGTTCTCCAACTGCGATGAGAGAGGCAATTTGCTGTTGGGAACCAGCTTATAATCCTTGAAGAATAATCCCAGGCCATGTGGATTTCATCCTCCGAAGCCCACTCCATCATCACATTGTGACAGACGGATGCCAGCAAAAAAAAAAAAAATTAAAATCAAAGAAGCTAATGGGAATCATTTTTGTATTATGTTTATAATTATAGGACCAGTCCTTAATGAAGATGGTGACATTATAATCAGCGAGGATGAATTTTTGGAAATACAGAGGTTAAAGGATTTGAAAATAGATTACAGAACAAGGTATGATGAGCTCCACAAGCTCAAGACAGAGGTGGTCTACTGTCAGAAACTTGTGGACCAGTGCCGCCTCAAGCTCATCCAAGGTACGGTAGTGTGAATATAAACATAATAGTTATTTAACATTGTATGAAATGTTGACATGGTTGCAATGGCCCATTTAATCATAGGGGTACTTCGTTAATGTCAAGTGGACAGCACCCAGAAGCTAATTTATTGGTTCGGGCGGGAGGAGGGGGGTGATTCCCACCCCCTTCTGACCGATAATCACATCTTTTGGGTGCTGTCCATGACTTGACATGTTAATAGTTATGGGTGGGCGGGGTGATATATATATTTTTTGTTTTTATACAGCTGTTTGTTAATTAAATAAATGTATGCAATTTTTTTAATGTCATGATTATGTTTGCTAATATTTTTATGTGCAGCCCGGTGAGCCCAGACCTAGGCTGGGGTATTGCACTATATAAGACCACTGTAATAATAATAAATATTGCAGACTATAATTATAGAGATATTTTTTTTCAATTTTGGTTTTTCATTGGGTGAGGTACTAACTTATCTGAGGTCATATACAATGGTGTCATGATCTCGTCTCTGCTGTGTTGACAAGGCTCTGTCCCTGTTGTCAACACAACCCTGTCTATAAAGACATGTTGATTTTATCAAGCTATTTTTTTTGTTTAAATTCAGAGTTTGACAACTGGTATTCCGAGAGTTTCCTGGGCCAAGCTGATGAGCACCCCACCAGCTTCAACGTAGGTCTCGGCACCAAACCTGGCATCGCTATGCCCATCACTAGCTTGGCAGTGAGTCAGTCTTTATTTTTTAAAATGTGATTTAATTCAGGTACACACAACCAGGCAACTTAAATTAAAATGTACACATTTCTGTATTTCTTCACACTTACATTAGTTCCAATTTTAATTTTTTTAAAAACCACTTGACCTTTGACTTTGAACACTTTTTTTTTATCAGTTGTAACTGTGTTGATTTATTCATTCAGTTTATTCTTGACCCAGTTTTTAATTTATAGACATTAACCATGACATTATTAATACTCTTGGTGCTTTTACTTTTAAGCCATTCGGACAAAAATTATTTATTGCAAGTGTTTAAAAGAGTGATTAGACTTAGATTATTACTATTGTTGAGTATGTCACCATCAGGAGCATAAAGTAGCGATTCATTGTGCTATGGGTCTGGGTATTAGTATTAGTCTTATCATTTTTCTACAACTTTATGCTATAATGAAATTAAAATGACCAGAAAGCAAAACAATTTGTCAATAATTCACATTCTTAAACATTCACTGATGAGTCTAATAATTACTGTACTAATGTGAGGAAATAATTCAGCTCCATCATTTTCAGCTTGAAGACGAACAAGAGAAGTTTGAACATTTACAATATGAAATGTTGATGAGTAACCCAGATTCTGCAGCTTACTACAATGCCAAGATGAAGACAGCAAAAAGGGTAGGACTACCAGTAGTCTGGCAATTGTTGGATGACTTTGCTCTTAAGGAAACAAAATAAAAACTTGTTTTGTTTAAATATGTACAAAAAACACAACTACTCTCCTCCCCATATGGGAAAACTTTGACTTGTTGCCTGTCACTGGGCAAGAAATGATTTATTTAAGAAACCTCAACTTACTCAATGTGTCTATTACCAATCTGCACTTTTAAATTATAAAAAAAAAAAAAAAAAAAACTTAAGAAGCATGTAAAAAAAATTAAAATTTAATACAAAAAAAAAAAAAAAAGAAAATCCCCAGATGGGAAAACTTTGACTTGTTGCCTGTCACTGGGCAAAAAATGATTTATTTAAAAAACCTCAACTTACTCAAAGTTTTTATTACCAATCTGCACTTTTAAAATAAAAAAAAAAAAAAAAAAACAACTTCAGAAGCATGTAAAAAAAATTATAATTTAATTCCAAAAATCCAGAAAGTGGAAATCACTCCAATTTTGACTCATCTGGAGTACATACATGGGAGTGTCTGGTGAATAGCTGAATTAAAAAAAGGATATGAGATTTGATTTATATATCCCAAGTGTATGGATTTTTCCATCTCTTATTGCAACCACTTGCATAGAGAACTTATCATCCCACAAAGTAGAATGAAGCTTCAAGTAGGATGCAATAGGACAGTAACTCTTTTCACGATATTGTTTTATCTGTGATTTAATGAGAGGATGACCCATTTGCATTTTATATTTTCAGAAAGTATTTGGAATTTCCATGGGTCAGCAGCCGTCCAGCTACTCACGCCAGCCAGGGACGCCCACCATGAGCATCCGCAACAAGCCACCCAACATGTTACAAGTTCAGTACTAAAATGCATCTCTCCATTCACTCTTGTGATGCTTGTTTATCTAGCTTGGTTATAATTACGTGAGAGGAGTGACATTTATTGGTGTCCAGTATTCCTTCTTATAACATTACTGAAACCCTTATTAGCAGATGTAATGAAAAGGTTACATTTTCGAGTGACATTGTCCATTTAGGATGACAAATCCTAATAAAACTAGCTCTAAATCAAGTTAGAAATTTCTCATGTCAAAATATGCATCATTTTTTTTTTTACATTAAATTTTTCACCTGTCAGTGACCAGGTTTATTTATAAGTTTAGTCCGCAATGCCAAATATAAACTATGAAATGAATACTTGAAATTATCCCATGTCATGTAGCCACCCTTACCCCCTGATTCAAGCAGACATTAAGCAAAGAAATACCATTTCAGAAAATTTTGTCTATTTTTCTTCTTCCTTATATGACAAAACTTATATCATGTCTGCTTTATTTTATTCTTCCAATAACATTGAGGAATATTTTTACATAAAAATGTAGATATAATTGTATTTATAAGCATTGCTTGAATTTGAAAGTACACAAAGTATTCAACAAAATATAAGTATAAGCTTAAGTATCTGATCTAAAGCAGGACCATTTAAACCAAATATATTTTTTATTTCAATCCCCCTTCAATTAAGAGATGGACTTGAGAAAGTGAACTGACATCAGAAAGTGAACTGACATCAGAAAGTGAATTTAAAAAAAAAACAACTTTACTTTAATTTCTAGTTCCCTATGGGAAAGAGGGTCATATTCATTGTTTCATGAAAATTATTTTTATTTTGTGAAAGGAAAATCTGAAACTAGAAGAGATATCGACCATGATATTTTATCTACCTTTTTATTCTTTGTCCAAAATTTGTTTAATTAATCCCTTTAAAGAAATTTTGCTCTGATATAATCTATGTATATAAGATTGAAAGTATGAGAAAGATGTGCTAGAATCCATTAAAAACTATTTCAATTCAACACAAACAAGAAATAAGTAAAATTACATTTTTTTAAAATCAAATACATTTTTACAAGCTATAACCTTGAGTATCAAAATGATCCCCAAGGAAGAGAATTTGTATTGTATTCATGATAAATAAAAGGAATTCCGTCCAATTATGAATAATTGTAAATTAACATTTGAGTTGTTTTTTTTAATAATAATAATAATAATAATAAAGTTCATTTCAAAAACACGCTTCATCCCCAAAGGCTCGAAGCGCGGTACAAAGTCAACAAAAAACAAATCTATAGTTTACCACATTTAAAACAAACGCAACACGACAAAAACTAAGTACAAGCATACAATAGCCTTCAATAGCATACTGACAATAATCTTATTTATACTTTTACAAAAAATGATATTTAGTCTTTAACAACCTCTTAATTGATTCTGCGTTATAAAATTCAATAGCATACAATAGCATACAATAGCATACAATATAAATGCCTTCAGGGATATTCTGTTGTTTCTAATTCTTTCACTCATCTAGTAAAACACCATCCATCTCTTAGGTTCTTTTTTATTGCTTGTTTCTATGTGTCTATCGTCTCAATGTGTCTGTCATGCTGTTTGTGAATTTATACATTTCTGTGACTTGACCTAAAAAACATGATATGAATTGCTTCAAATGTGCCAAATATTGGTTTTATCTGAAGAGATTTAGTAAGCACTTTTCTTGGAATTTTGAAAGCTTCATTAAACATGAAATTAAATTATGTGAAATATGTAAGTGTAAGTGCTTTTAAAATATATATTAATTTCAAATAAATGTCTATGTTAAAAATAAATAAAATATAATTTTTAAAGTTAACTGAAAAATATACTATTTTAAAAATTCACAACCATTCTCCTTGACTTTGAGCACACACACTCATTAAATTAAACTAGTATTATAGTATTGTTTGTGCTATCTTGCAAAGCCTTGTTCCTCCAGTGATATCATTTTAACTGCTATAGTTTTAAAAACTTCACTCTGAAATGGTAAATAGAAGGAAAAATATTTATACCCAATAAAGAACAAAGTGTTTGTTAATTAAATTTATGTTCTTTAATTTATAAAAATATAGGGATTGGTTTTAAAAAATGAATTGTTAATAATAATTGGTATTATTTAATTTATAAAATATAGGGAATTTAAAAAAAATTTGTATAAGTGTTAATTTTGTAACTTAACATAAATTAGTATTTGATGGTCTTGCATGGTCACTGTTTAGGATCATTCATGTGGTAAAAATTGTTTAATCATTTAAAAACAACTTATAATAGGGCTGCTGAGTTCTGCTAACACTACTGGGTGTCCAGGAATATTATTATGACAGTGGTCTTATATAGCGGGGTACCTCAGCCTAGCACTGGGCTCACCGCGCTGCACATAAAATTTAGCAACATGACATAAAAAAGTAACATACATTTATTAATTAAAAAACAGCTGTATAAAAACAATACAAATGTATATTCACCCCACCCATTCCAGAACTATTTACATGTCAAACCATTTTGAGTGCTGAATGGTTAGATGAGGATGATGGGTTGATTTGCCAGGTATTGGTATATCAGTTCTGCAAGATGAAAATGATAAATCTGCTACTATAGACTATGCCCATCCGGGGCGTCATTTCAGGTTTTTTTTTAGGGGCGGGGGGGGGGGGGGCGAAAAACCAAAACTTGGGGGGGGGGCGCAAAACCAAAACTTGGTCAACTTGTTATTTTTTACTGAAGGCGCCACAGTACACAGCAATTTAAATAAACCAGCAAAATCAGGGTGGGGGGGGGGGCAAATGATGTCCCTGATGCCCATTGTTACGATAGAGCAACACCTGGCTACTCCATGGGAAGATGATAGCAGCCAGAAACTAGATAACCTATGATTGTCAGCTATACTTACAATAATCTTATTTATACTTTTACAAAAAATGATATTTAGTCTTTAACAACCTCTTAATTGATTATGCGTTATAAAATTTAAGTGTAAAAACTTTTTAACTTAATGATTAACAAATTGTTGATTAACAAGCTAAAGATGCAATAAAATGTTTTTCCTACAATTTTGTGTTATTAAAAATACATCAGCACAAAGTATTTATAAATTAATTTATCATATAATTCATTTTTTTTTTTGGTGGGGGGGGGGGGGGGGGGGTGGGTATAAATGTTGACATAATTAAATGGGGCGGGAGTCGTTGAAAGTTTGACAGTTGTTGACAAGGGGAGTGGGGTCAAAAATTGCGTAAAAAATGTTGACGTAATTAATGGACGACCCATAAGAGAATTCACTGAATGGCTGTTTTTTTCCCTTGTGAAATAATTTAATGTAGATGTCTTGTGTTCAAATTGTTTTATTAATGTGCTGAAAACGTTCATGCAATCAAAAGACATTTCCATTTGTTTGTTTCAATAAAGCAATCTTATCTTAATTATGTAGAATTATAAATTAAACTGGTACAGAGCCAGGTAATACAATCAATGATATAGAGTTAAAAATTAAACTGGTAGCCTACAGAACAAGTTAATACAATCAGTGATAGGAATTATAAAACAGTTGTTTGAACCACAAGTCTATTATAATTTTTGTTTTCAGAATTGACATCCATTGAAAATGTGGTTATTATTATTTCACTTGTTTGGAGAGACAGTTACCTAGAATTTCTGTCCCCATCTGTTTAGCAAGATTTTTGCCCCCATCATAACCAAAGATGTGTTCTAGATCAGGGGTCACCAAAATTTTTTCACAGTGGGCCGGATAAGGGACAAAATGACTGTCCCCATCTGTTTAGCAAGATTTTTGCCCCCATCATAACCAAAGATGTGTTCTAGATCAGGGGTCACCAAAATTTTTTCACAGTGGGCCGGATAAGTGACAAAATGACTAGCCCAGGCCGCATAATCATTATGTGATATGCTTGCAAGCTAGAACGAAAACTCTGAGAAAATAGATGAAAAACTAGGTTTAGTATTCCTTTTAAATCATGGGTGAGTGGCGTGCAATGCACTAAAAACGAAGGCAACCAACATATTTAATTAATTTCCAAACAAGTTATCTATCAAAGAAGGCGACATTAGTGAAAAGATAGTTTTATTAGACCTAGTGCACACATGTCCGAATCTCACAAACTAAGCATAGAAAAAAAGTTAATGAGATTTATGAAACTGACGTTTGGCTTTCAAGATAGCATCAATGCTTGTTTTGGAATTGCTGCATCCGATCAAAAGAATTGCTTGCAAATGCTCATCAGTTAATCTCGTTCGATATTGACTTCACATAGATGATAGATGGTACCATGGGCGCCCGCAGAAAACTTTCTAGGGGGGGGGGGGCAAAAAAATCGATTAAATTTCCAGAGGGGGGCAAAAAATTTTTTAGTAATGTTTTAATGTAGTTTTAATTTACTGTAGCGTATTTGTATGATGAACTAACGGACAGGACATCAGCTTAGTTACTTTCTCTTTATTTTCTCTTTACTTTGATACATTTTTTGTCTATTTTTGTCTAAAAATTTTTTATCCAATCAATCCGGGGGGGGGGGCGCAAGTGCCCCCCCCCCCCGCGGCCCCCCTGGGTGGTACTTCGTTTTTGACAATTTTTTCTCCCCGCCATAAGTCGATACGTTCTTCCAAACCCCACTGCCCTCCCCTTTTCTTTTTCTTTTTTTTTTTTTTTCTTTTATACATTTTTTTTTTATTTTTTTCTAAAAATTTTTTTCCCAATCAATCCGGGGGGGGGGGGCGCAAGTGCCCCCCCCCCCTGCGGCGCCCATGGATGGTACTTCGTTTTTGAAAATTTTTGCTCCCAGACATAAGTCGATAAGTTCTTCCAAACACCAATGCCATACCAGCGTCAAATTTCTTCAGTTTTGGAAACTCAACATTAGGTAGTTTCTGTAAAATTCAACAAGTTTTCCCTCTCTGTGTTTCCCTTTCAACAAGACATTTTTGCTTGCAAATCAATGAGCTCCAACTGTAGTTCAACTGGCATATCATCAAGGTAATCATGATGCAGATGATGATTGATTAATTATATATTGCTTGTGTCCATGCTATTTTAGCATGCTCAAGGGGCTCTGATGACATAAGATCTATTTAAAGAAAAACATCTTTAAATGACTCTTAAATGATTTTTTAATAATTTTTAATTTCCTTCAAAGATTGTGGTAAACTGCTCCATACTTGCGCTATAGCTTCAAAAGAGCTATGGTTAATTTTGAGTATACCCTTATAATTAAGTTTTAAGAGAAATTTTCTAAATTTGCTATTTAAATTAGTGTGGTTTTAAAAAATGCAGTCATTGTAATAATGATCACATAGTTCAGAGGCAGTTTCCTAAAGGAGAACTGATCACACATAACTTTTCCAAACGTGTCATCAAGCTAACTGCGTCCTTAATTAAAAGTTCAAGGTTGATGCATCAGAAAAAATCCTTTTGACCATTATTCAATGCCGATTAAGTGTTCTGAAAGTTTCCTAAATGACAAGAAGCTATAGTCATCTAAATTCTGAGGAACGAAGCTTTCCATTAATACCAAATAAGATATGGTCGGGTGATTCTTAGCATACGAATGGAATCGGTAAAAATTAGAAACATTCAAAAGGGAATTTTTTTCCCATTTATAGGGTTAACAAAATAACATTTTATAAAACTTTTTAATATCTTTTAATAATTAATTTAATTTTAATTATTTTTTTTTAATGTTTTGAAACCAAGTAGGTCTCTATCGAAACCCAAAAATACACACAAAAATATATTTTCGCCGCTTCGTCACTAGTACAACCCCTTAATATTAGAGTTAGAGCACGATTGTCAAGCAGCACAATGTCTATTACATGCTATCTCTGCTTCCACTTTTAATGCTGATTTTGGGTTAAATCACAAATTTGCAATTCTCCCCAGTGGCGTAGCTAGGGTTGGTGTCACCCGGTGAGGTAAACTCATGGTAAACCCCCTTCCCCGACATCTACGATGGATTTGTTATTGTTAAAATAAGTCCACAGCATAACAATGACACGAATTAAAATAAATTTATTAAAGGTCAGGAGGTAAATGAATTTGAGAACTGTGACAACGTTAAGTTATAGTTATTTATGGATTAAACTTATTTTATTAAAAATTTTACTTTCCTGGTCTTCAAAGCTGCAAATCTGTCAATCACTTGACCAAAATCAATGTCCTTCACCGTATGCTGAATCACTTTCAATTGATAGTAGAACCAGATCAGAAAGCCTTGACTGTCCCCATGGTGGATCGCAGAGGTGTAGCAAGAGTGTTTGGCGCCCAGGGACAAGATTCATTTTAAAGTACCCCTTTTCTCTTTTCAACTCTCAAACCCATTATTTTCATCAATAAAATATTATCAAAGCACATTTTGGCGCCCCTAACTAGCTTGTGCCAGGGGACATCTGCCCCCCCCCCCAACACACTTTCGCTACGCCTCTGGTGAATCGTAAATAGTTCTTGATAAGCCTTAGTTTTGAAAAGCTTCACTCACATGAAGCCACATACACACAGATCGTAAGAAACAGTTGAAGGCTTCTAATAATTAATAATAATAATAAAGATGATTCGAAAATCACGCTTCATCCCCAAAGGCTGGAAGCGCGGTACAAAGTCATCCAAATTAAAAGAGAAATGAACAAATCTATATTTTATCACATTGAAATACAAAATGCAACATTACACAAACTACATGCGAGAATACCAATTCTAAGTCTTTCATCCCTTGCAACCATAAACAACACAGGCCACTATACATCTAGGAGATAATAGCTAGCTGGAAAAGATGGTAGACAACATCAACCCAACAGGTGTTTAAGAAATAGAGTTGTTTTCAAAGCGGTTTTGAAAGACTCCAGTGTCTGGCTGTTTCTGAGAGCGACAGGAAGTGTTTTCCAAATTGTTGGGCCAGCAGATGCGAACGTGCGCCTTCCATAAGTCTCAAAGCGAACAAGTGGTATCGAGAGTGTGTCACTATGGGATGAGCGGAGTTGTCTAGTGGGTACATAAGGCGCCATGAGCGCTTTCAGATAGGTCGGCGCCAGGTCATGCAAGCAGCGGTAGCTCAGAGTTGCAATTTTGTACTCTATGCGACCTCGGACCGGCAGCCAATGCAACTCTCTCATAATTCTTTTAGCATGCGAGCCGCATTATTCTGTACTTTTTGAATTTTATCCAGGAGCGTAGCTGGAAGACCCACCATGAGAGCATTGCAATAGTCCATGCGTGATAGCACGAATGCAGACATCATCCTCTTTGTTGCATCAAACTTTAAGACAGGTCTAATATATGACTAATTTCGCGCAGCTCTAGAAAAATCGCCTTGCAAAGCATGTTAATGTTTTTTTTTCCCATAAGGTAGTGTTCTGTCTAAGTAGACACCCAGGTTTCACACTGTTTGAGCAAATTCAGTCTGTATATACCTGAGAGAGAAATGGGTGGTGTGTTATTTACAGATTTTAGCTTTTGAGCGGTAGCAATGGGGATCATCTAGGTCTTTTCATAGTTCAATTTGAGCTTGTTTATGTTCATCCAGTGCTTAACCGACTCCACTGTCTTCTGTTTCATACTAAGAAGCTGAGGGAACTGAGAGTGGGTCACGGATTGATGCCGTTGGGTATCATCCGCGAACATGTGATAGAGCATGTCAAATTGCTTGATCCCTGCACCCAGGGGCTGGACGTACATAGTGAAAAGCACCGGACCTAGGACCAAGCCCTGTAGTACTCCGAATTCGATAATAGAGTGCTTCGAGGTCAAGCCGCTTGCGATAACTGATTGGACCCGATTTGTCAGATACGAGCGGAACCATCTCAGGACGGTATCGGTGAAGCCTAACGTTTTTTTTTTTTTTTTTTTAGAGTGCTTCGAGGTCAAGCCGCTTGCGATAACTGATTGGACCCGATTTGTCAGATACGAGCGGAACCATCTCAGGACGGTATCGGTGAAGCCTAACGTTTTTTTTTTTTTTGCAGACGTTGGAGAAGTATGCCGTGGTCAAGCATTTCGAATGCTGCCGATAGGTCAAGTAACGACAAAAGGGATACCCTGCCCTCACCAAAAGATAACAGAAGGTCATTTACGACCCGCAAAAAGGGCTGTCTCAGTAGAGTGATGCGCCCTGTATGCGGACTGGAAAGGCTCAAACAAGTCGCACTGAGTGAGGTGATCCAGGAGTTGGCGGAGATCGACTTTCTCTAAGATTTGGGATATAAATGGTAGATTAGAGACGGGGCGATAATTTTCCAACCCATTTGGGTCAAGATTTGCTTTCATTAGCAGTGGCGTTACAACCGCCTCTTAAAAAGCGGATGGAACAATACTAGATTTTCAAGACTGATTGATGCTACTGATTATGGTAGGGACTATTTCATCCAAACATTCGTACAACAGCCCTGCCGGAAGAGGGTCGAGCAAACATGACTTTTTCGGGGAGTCAACCAGGATTTTCCTCACATGTGATTCAGTGACCTCCAAAAATTTGCACATAGGAGTGCAAGAATAAAACGGCAAGAATTTGGGAGCATCAGTGCAAATGTCAAGTCTCACCCTGATCTTCGTAACTTTCTCAATAAAGAAATTATTTAGAGCGTCTGGTAGCTTGCCTACGGCAATGATATTTGGAAAAGATAAACCAGGAGCCGGAATGATCAACAAATTGATCGTGGGCCCCTCAAATATAAGAAGAAGAAGAGATGTGTCCTTCTGTTTTTAGCCGTCAGCTGACCCACAGTACGAAATTAGTCCCTACTTGAGCCACAATCTACAATATGGTGACTGACATATTCAGTCCTAGCTGCAAGGAGCAACTTTTAGTTCGTTCCTTGTAATCAACAAAGATTTGTCGGTGCACGGTCAAGCCAGACTTCCCGTCATTTGCGCTGTGCACGTCGCTGCTTCTGCTTCGCGTCCTTTATTTCGGGCGTGAGCCATGGGGCGGAAGGGCGGTCCGTAACGCAACGTGTGGACAGTGGTGCATGTTTATCTAAAATGACTCTGAGGCCACTGTTGTAGTCTGTCGCAGGGTCTTTTTCACTTCACCTGAGGGCAGCGACGTCACATCTAAAGACCACTAGATTAATCTTTCGGAGGTCACGAGATGTGAAATATGTAAGCGTAAGTGTTTTTTAAAAGTTCATCTTCTGATAACGCATCATAGAAAGGGGTTAATTTTGGAACGGACACCAATAACTCTTCTTCATTTGCTGATAGTAGAATCTTGAGTTAAACAGCCCCAAACATATCTGCTACTTCCTTGATCACTGACGATCTGATCTGGAGCTCAGAATGAAAGCGAACAATGCACTCCGGCATCTCCCTACTGTTTTTTTTTCTCACAGAGAGAGTCCACCATGATCATCTATTAATTGTTCTCTTGACTTTCTCTTCTCAAGCCTTAATCTTCTCTCTACCTGAATTCCACAAATGTCTGATTTAAAAGTACCTTTTCAATAGCATTTTCCACTAAGTGACAGTGCTTCTCGTGCTTCACATGCCTCTGGGTTGGTCACCACTTTCTCAAGAGTAAAGCCTTTAGTCTGCACATACAGTTGTGTAAGATTACCTTCCTTAAGTAGATTGACCTAAGGTAAAGGTAGCAGTTAAGTAAAAATAGGTCACTGAATGAGTAGGTGCATTTTAAAAGTATAGCAATTTTTCAAAGGCACAATTTGTTACACACTGAACAATTTCAGTCCATTGTGAATATCCCCATTTTTTATTAAATCATGTACATATTGTACATTCATTATAATCTTCTTAAATGCCACACACAATAAGTTTCTGTCAACATTTTTTACTGACATCCGAGAAAGACACAGCAGTGTTACAGTTAACAATGTGTCAATCACTGAAAAATGAAACACCATCAAACTTCATACGGGTTTCATCAATATGTAAATGGTGATTTTCAACTGGTTGTACCGGTATGTCCTCATAAATTTTAAAAAATATTTATCAATTTTTTTTTACATGTTTATCAGTGTATATTTCTGGTATAAAACATATCTACTATATACAAGAAAAAATATTTTATTTTGACTGCATATGTTTCTATAAATATAGATTAATGAATCTTGATAAAACTTGGGATACAATACATAGTTTTTTTACACTTCAGCATTCAGAAGGAAAGGCTGTTTGAGAATGAATTTTTTTAAAATATTCCATTCAGGATTCTGGGCCTAAATTTAGTTTAAAAAAAAAAATAATTTAAAGCTATATAAATAAAAATAATAATTAATGGACAGAGCTAGACCAAACTTGGTACAAATGCAATTGCAAATATATAATGAAAAACTGGAGGCTTTTGAGCTTATAATATTCACCACTGTCGGGGTTAGGCCTATACTTAAATAACCAAAAAAAAACAACAAAAAAAACAACAAAAACAACGAAAAAGGACATTCCAGGTAAGTTTCCCACGTGTCCCTTGACTATTCAGGTATAGAAGTGCCTATTCGGAGAGTGAGAGGTAGTGTTTATTTTTTTTTTTAAATATTGAAAATATTATTGTTGGGTTTATTTTAAAATATTGAAAATATTATTGTTGGGTTTGTAATACAAAATTTGGTATCAAAAGAAAAATAATTGAATGGACTATATGGATGTAAACTTACTTCTTCAGTTTAACTAAAATTAACTACCATAAATGACATCCGAATAGCCATTTAGTCTTACTAAGAGGACCCGCTTTGAGTTTGAGCATGCTAGAGTACCATAGACACATGACTTATGCAATCAATTATCATCAATTTAAAGTTGTCCCATGCTCGGAAGAATGTAATGTAGGAGATTATTTAGCAAATATAAGTATTATAAGCCACGGTGCTATCTCTCCAAATTTACCAAGTTATATAAATTTTCTTTTTTAAAACTTAGGCCTAAATTCAAACTCTCAGCAAAGCTACTAAACGTTTTCATACAAAATGCAATGTGTTGCTAAATCCCCACTAAAAAAGGAGTAACACATATTGTTTGTAATTTATTTGTTGGTTAGTATGCTTATAAAGTTTTTTCATTAATTAAATATGTAATTCATCTCCGTCAAGTTTAAAATTGGGAGTTTTAAAACGGATCAATACGATGCGTTGGTGTTTTCAGCGTTGCTAAAAACTAAATTAAGTAAATTATAAACAAAATATGTTTTTAATTTTCTTCATATGTGGTTATCGTAATTTAATACGTGTTATTATAAATTGTTATGTATCAATACACTCGGCTTTTGGATCTTATTTGTAATACGTAAACGTAGCCACTATGATTCTATAATTACCGAAATCAGGCATAATCATAATCGATCTGAAATTAGTCACAATTAATTACTGAAAGAAGTTTCAGAAGTTTTCTATGCTATATTAAATTAGACTCTAATAGCTAGCTATATTGATAAATCACAAACAATTAATATTATAATTATTTTGTAAATATCAATAATTATACTTATAATTATAAATACACTTTTACCCCACTCTAACTCTACCATTACCATAAAATTCATTAGCCATCTTTCTCTTAGCAGATCTTAGATTTAAAAAAAAAATGATATTCAAGTAATTAGGCGTCATGATATACCAATATGCTTATTTCATGAAATAGTGCAGTTTTCCTATATATCAAAGAAAAAAGGCTTTTACTAACAATGCCAATATACACTTTTAATTGTAAGAAAAAAGCTTAGTAAGATATTGGATCACAATAAATTATAAGTACCGGTACTGTAATATCTCGGGAAATAGTCACACCGCAATTTGTCTGTGGTGTTGTTGGTGTTAGGGTTTTGTTTAGTATAGGGATGACAATTTTTCGCAGGAAGCCACACCACTAACAAGTTATTGCAGGTAATTTCTTGGAAACAGAAATCCGGTACCTGGCCTCGACACTTAATTTAGCCTGGTGAGACTAGAACCTACCCTACTTACTTATCACTTACTTACTTATATTTATATAATATATTAATATATATATAATATATATATAATAAATAAATTAAAGTGTCCAAGTTTTTGACTAGACTGGACTGTAACCTATTACTATTACTATTAAATCTTAGTTTAGTTTAGTCTGAAACTTTACTCAGTCCTTAAAACTTAAAATTAAACTTAGCCAATGGCTTACCTTTACTTTATTGTTGTATCCTTTTTTAAAGTTTTCCCATCCCTTGTTTGTACTACATTGACTTTGACATTAGAATCTAATGAATGATTAGTCATTAGATTAGGGTAAAAGTGGAGTTCAGGTGCGTATTTTATTTCTTAACGCATTTCATCATGTAAACTTACGTGAATTCTTTATTAATTAAATACAGGCAGTTATAGTTAACTAATAATGAATTTTAAATCGCCTTTTTCTTTTTATTTGATTTCTAAAGAGTCTTTAAACATCCCTCAACCAAAGTTACATAGCCCCATTTGTTTTGTATTTTTTTTTCGGCCAGATTTTTAACCACCTACAAGTTAGTATGCTAAACGAAATTTTCAAACTCTAGGCATGTTCACAAAAAAGAATGAAATTTAGATTTTTCATTACGCACGAGCGCCCCCCCCCCCAGATCGGATGGAGTGAAGCTGAAAAAAAGGGGGGATGTCCACGAATATCTGCCAATGTGTGATCACGTGTCCACTTTTAAAAAAAATATTTATGACGTTGCAAGAATGGGGGAACTCTGATCATTTATTGATAGTCATCTCATACTGATGGCTGCAAATACGTTGACTGTGATTGGTCAGCTCTAATTTGAGCACCCCCTCCCCTTTTTTCTTATGCAAATGCGCTAATTAATGGTGACTGATTTGTGCTGAGGTAAATGAGGGTGAGGGCGAGTGATTAAATAGAATAATACAGACCCTTTTTGCGGTATTGCTGGTAGTGGGATCATTGTTCAAACTGGCAGGACGACCAAGAGACAATAATTGAAATTGTTGATCCAATGGAAATTTTAAATGGTGCAGCATTTGGTTTATACGCGAACTTTGTGAGGCAACAAATAACGTTGATACAACTATGTAATTTCTCATAAGGCGCTCGTAACCATTGCTATGCGGCTTGTAAACTGGCTCCGTATGTCAAGTATGAGAGGTCCCTATAACTACCGGGATCTGGATCTCACCGGAAACGGGATCTCACCGGAACCGGTATCCCACCGGTTTGGGGGAACCAACTGGATCGGGATCCCACCGGGATCAGGATCTCACTGGGATCAAGATTCTACCGGGATTGGGATCTCACCGGGCTCGGGATCAACATTTATTTTAACCAAGATTCATCCAATTGGGCAACTTTTATAACATATTTTTAAAGACAGAAGAGTTATCCTTGATTTACCACAATGGCTCCGTAAAAGACAAAAGATTCATGAAAATGTCCTTTTTTTATCTCGTAAAATTTATTAAATTGTTGTATTCCAATAAAAAGATGGTACTTTACGATTATAATACTTTTTATAAAGAATTAACATAAGTTTACACGCGAAAATACGAAATTCAAACAGAAATAATATACGCACCTGAACTCCACTTTTACCTCATATTAATTATTAGGCTATTTATTAGGGACTTTGGTATCACTCTAGAAAACCAGGAAATCGGGTATCCAAATTTAAATTTTGCTGTCAAAATGGCGACCTCTACTTTTTAATTTACCAAGGGTAGTGTCAGTGTTGTTTCTGATTTTTTTACACCAATTAACAATTACGTCACCAACTAAATTATTACATCAAGAAATGGCGTCAGCAGGGCGAGTTTGCACTCTTTATCACCCCTCCCCGGCCCGACGCATCGGGCCGCAGAGTGGCACGTCGGGGATGCCCCCACCCGGGCCTCCCACCCGGGCGCCTGGGCGCTCGACCAGGGGGCCGCCCCAACCAGTAGGCACCCGGTCGGTCCGACACTAAGGGTTTAAATAGTGCACACGATCGACTTTCTTATGGAGTCAGGATGGAAAATTTACGTCCTAATATCTTCCCCCACCCATCCCGGAAAAGCGTTGGACGCCCTATAAGAGGGATTCCACAGTGGGTTTCCACAACACAACTAGCTCGCGCTGTAGCTGGGATGAAACGGTTGCCTAGGGACAGCTTTCTCAAGGCTGCATTGTTTGAATCCTCGGCCAGAGGTTACCACCTTCGCCTCTGGCCTCATACCCGTCACCGGCAACTTGTAATCATGATCCCTACCCTGGCTCTGCCTAATTTTCCGGCTGTGAAGTATCACAACTGGCAGCCCTGTGGGAGCTGTTTTATGTACGGCAGATACCGAGCGCACCCTTTGTCTGCCGACTCGAGGCGTGCCCAGTAGTTCTGTTTCCTGGCACATGCAGAGGGGTCGGTGGCCGACGCTTCCTAATCGACAAGCCACAACAGACTTGCCTACCGGAAACCGGGAAGACGTCACCAACTAAATGTGGCTATTAGTATTAGGGTGGTAACTGGGTTTTTTCTAACATTAAGTTGACATTTGGGACCACCGTTTTGAGGAGAGCCAAATTACATATTATCGATAAGAAGTTTTTGTAGTAAATTACTTGATTTACACTAGAAATTCACCATAATACACTCTAGTAAAGCAAATAATTTAATAGCACCAGTAAATATTTTTTATATGGGTTGATGCATTTTTGGTTGTGTGTATATATATATATATATACCCTAATATGTACCTAAAGAAAAAATGCATATATATATAAATATATAGGTATAGTATGGTTTATAGTATAGACCAAAATTTTTACTCCCCCACCCTCAACTCTGAAAGCCATTATTTTTTTTTTCATCCATTAAATACCATCAAAGCCCATTTTGGTGACTTGCTAGTCTCCTCCCCCCCCCCGCTACATCTCTGCCTACTGGCACTGCCCACCCAAAAATCTGAATTTAATCTCTGAGACTTCACCATTAACATTTTACTTAATATGTATAAGTCACCAGTTTATTGATGAGTTCTACATTTCTCTTTGTAAGGCATTATGTGATAATTATTAAAAATTGAATGAATTGGATTGACGGGATCATAGAACTCTTCACTACATATGAACGATAAAACTAAAACCATCTTGTCTAACCCCAAACGTGATTATAAACGTCGAGGCATGGGGTAAATGCTTTTGGTATAGGCTGTGTTGTGAAATCTCTGACCCGATCAATCTAATTTTACCATGAAAATTAAATGGAATTGTTACTTTTGTCTAGGCTGTGAGACTTGGTAAAAAATATGTAGGGCGTGTGTCAGTTATTCATTCAAACAGTTTGTAAGGGTGCAGAACAAAGAAAAGGTTTTGAAACCCTGCAGGTCGTATACTAGGTCTATTAAAGCTTAACTAGTAAATATATTAATTATTATTTAAAGTGGCCTAGTCGCTTAAAATGTATCAACTATGACCTTATTTTTATTGATTATGTTTATTAGTCTGCGTATTGTTAGTTAATGATAATAAGACCCAATCTCTACTTTAAGGAGATAAAATCCTTACGCATTAATAGGTACAAATATTTTTTTTTTTCTTGTTTGGTTTAGTCTTAGAATGACCTCACTATAATTATAATAATAATATAGGCATTATTGACTATAGCTTACTGGTAATCATGATTTTCATGTTGCTGTTAATCCAGGTGTGTAACATTGGCTCAACTGCTTTTACAACCTGTTACAAATCATCACCATACTCACAGTTACTATAATTTAGAATATAGGCGTATGACTGCGATTGAAAAGATTTTAAAAATTCTTAATTTAGTTAAAGTTTATTACATATTAGTAGCTGGCCAATTGAATATCTTTTGAGGTACTGTGTGAATGGCATTCGCCTGTTATTTTATTTATTTTTTTTTTATCTACCCGAATCCTGTTATTTTTAATGTATTTCACATTTTATTTTTAGGGTATTATGAAAATCATCTGATTTCCCTCATGAATTTCCCTGTACTTCCTTATTCCCCTATAATTGTTGGTAAGTTGGCTTTAAAAAATTTTTTTTTAAATTTCAAGAGAAGTATATACCTAATGGCTGAATATTTTATTGTATTTATGATTATTTAATGAAATAATACACAGTTCAGCATTTATAGAGATAATGGTAATTTCAATAATTTATATATTTTAGTTTATTTTGGTGTTACTAATACTTATTAGTCAAATCATAGTGATAATTATATAGTATAAGTATAGTTATAATTAAATAGTAAAAGTATAGTGGTAATTAAATAGTTAAAGTATAGGGGTAATTAAATAGTCAAAGTATAGTGGTAATTAAATAGTCAAAGTATAGTGGTAATTAAATAGTAAAGTATAGGGATAATTAAATCAATAAAGTGCTGATAATCTTACTTATTTCCTCCCCAATCTAGTTATTTGTCTTTGTATTTCTAAATGTCAGATACAAGTTGTCACCATTTGTGGTATGCAGCCAAGCAGTGCTTGTGTCACCAAGATGAGAAATATAGAAAGAAGGTGGAGGAAGACTTGCAAGGCTTGTGGTTGTCAGATAAAAACACCAACCATGTCATGCCCCTGCTCTCTGTCAGAACTGGATTGGACTTATTCCTCTCTGCTAAAAACTTCCCTAAGGGATCTGAGATCATCATGTCTGCAATTAATATTCCTGACATGGGCAAAATAGTGAAAAGCCATAATTTAGTCATCGTTTCACTTGATGTGAGCATTGAAACATTAGAACCAAAGTTGGACATCCTACCTAAGTTAATCACCACAAAAACCGTTGCCATCATTGTTGCTCATTTGTATGGTAGGATTATTAATATGGAGCCGATCATTGAATTTGCCCATTTGCATAGATTAGTCGTTATTGAAGATTGTGCTGAATCTTTCTGTGGTTTTCAAAACATGGGACATCCATCATCAGATGTTGCACTTTTCAGTTTTGGAGTCATCAAATTTTATACCTCTTTTGGGGGGTGCATTGCTAAGATCAGAGACATTGAAATGTATCAAAGCATGCAAAATATACACAGAAACTACCCCATCCAAACAGCAGATATGTATTTAAAAAAAATTGTTAAATATTCTTTTATCTATTCCTGGCTTCATGTTGGCCCCCTCCCGAAAATTGGTAGAGAAGTTTTAAATAGGTTTGGGGTCGATTATAAGGCTCACTTTGTCAGGTGGATGCGTGGGTTCCCTGAGCGAATGCTCGAAATGATTCGATGGCAGCCAAGTACAGCCCTACTATCGACAATGCTGTATCGTCAGCAAGGTTTCACCCAATCAGAGTTTGAGATACAGAAAAAGAAGGGAGACTACATCTTGAGCAAACTTCCTGTTGGCTATGAACCTGTGGGGAATATGGCAATGACCAACAACTACTGGCTTTTTCCAGTTCTAGTGGTAAGTTACTTTGACGGCAAGGATGAAGGGATGTTTTGTGGTTAGTTAATTTAACTGTAGAGAATGTGGAGGGGATATTTTGGGATAAGTCATTTTATATTTTAACATTAGTGGATGGTTTGTGGTAAAGTTAGAAAAAAAAACACCAAATCAGGGAAACTTAAATATATGACAAGATTAGACATCTCTGCAGGAAACCCTTTATCAGCCAACAAACACATAATTTAGGACTATTTTTAAAAATGTATCTTTGTCCTGTAGTGTAGTTGTATTCTAAATCAGTTCCAGGGACAAAATTTGATAATTGGAGAAAACAGGATGTTACAGATATGTAAATGTTAGAGAAAATATAAAGATTTGGTGTAAAGTGGGGTTGGGGGGGGGATCATAACTTGCAGGTTGGAATGGAAATGATCACTTGTGAAAAAGTGTGTGATTCAAAACATGTGTAATGTAAAGATTCACTCTGCCTTGGATATTTTTTTAGTTGGCAAGTGTTGATCTTAACATGTTAGTCTAGAGAAGTCCCATAACTCTATACTATAAGACAAAGAGAAAATGAACTTGAATCTTAAGTTAGCTGATGTAAAATGCACATCAGCTATTATCACTCCTTTACACATAAATCTCTTATTGATACTATATTGATGTTACTGATTTCAACAAACCTCAATTCTTTGAAACTGTACCTCTGTGATACTTTATTAATTTAACGCCTTTGAAACTATATTGGTTTCTCTTCTTGGATACTGTATTGATTTCACTTCTTGGATACTGTATTGATTTCACTTCTTGGATACTGTATTGATTTCACTTCTTGGATACTGCATTGATTTCACTTCTTGGATACTGCATTGATTTCACTTCTTGGATACTGTATTGATTTCACTTCTTGGATACTGTATTGATTTCACTTCTTGGATACTGTATTGATTTCACTTCTTGGATACTGTATTGATTTCACTTCTTGGATACTGTATTGATTTCACTTCTTGGATACTGTATTGATTTCACTTCTTGAATACTGTACCGGTTTCACTTCTTTGAACAAAGCTTACTTCTTTTATGCAATATTTATTTCAATTCTTTGCACAAACCGATTTTTTTTCCTGGCAATATTCCCTAAAAGTACTAACATATCAGTTGGAATTTTTAAATTTTCATCATCATCATCATCATGTCCCTTAGTCCTTGGACCGCTGGGGCGCCACAGACGGCATGTGAACTATCCTCCTCCATTCGTCTCTGTCTTCTGCACTACGCACAGCATTGCCCAGCGTTAGTCCTGTCCACGCTTTGATGTTATCCTCCCATCTTTTTCTTTGTCTTCCTCTTCTTCTCCCTCCTCTTGTGGTGCTCTGCAATATTTCTTTGGAAAGCCCTTGTTTCCTTGTTACGTGGCCGTACCAATGTAGTTTGCGTTTTTTCACAGTCATCAGTAGGTCATCGCACTCCCCAATTGCCTGGCGAACCCTTTCTTTCACTGTATCATTGGAGATATGGTCCCTATAGTATAGCAGATGCCAAAAATGCTTCTGAAGCATTCCATCTCCATCGCCTTTATTTTCCTTTCAAGATCTGCTGGTAATGTCCAGGATTCACAGGCATACAGGAAAATGGAGAGGACTAATGAGCGCATCAGCCTGATTTTGGTGCTGGGGGCTATATTTTTGTCATTCCATATTTTCTTGAGCCTCTTTAGTGCTGTTGTAGTCTGCACAATTCTGTACATCAGTTTGGGCTTGGAGCCTTCTTCTGAGACGATTGCTCCTAGGTATTTGAAGTGGCCTACAGTCTCTAGTCTTTCCTCCCTGACCTTAATTTCAGTGATGATGCCTGTGGTGTTATTTGTCATCAGTTTTGTCTTTTCGGAACTGATTAGCATGCCGTAGGACGACAAGGTCTTGTCGAGGCGCTTCACCAGGTTGGCTAGCTCTTTTTCGTTCCCAGCCAATCTGCCTATGTCGTCCGCAAAGCGTAGGTTGGTGATTGTTCTGCCACCAATGCTGACTGTCCTTTCATGCACTTCCAGATCATCTGACATAATTCTCTCTAGGAAGATGTTAAACAGGGTGGGGGAGACCAGGCAGCCTTGTCGCACTCCAACCAGCCTTGTCGTACTCCAACCGTGGTCTTGAACCATTCTGCGATGTTGTTGTTGAGGAAGACTGCACTGGTGGCCTTATCATAGAGGTTGCATATCATGCTGGTTAGGTTTGTGTTGATGTTGTAGTGCTTCATGGTGGCCCATAAAACAGCATGTCGAATGCTTTCTTGAAGTCCACAAAGACTTGGTATAGGTTTTGTTGGTGTTGAGCATATTTCTCACATAGTATTCAGAGGTTTAGAGCTGCTTAGTAGTGCCTCGTCCTTGTCTGAAGCCCGCCTGTTCTTCAGCAATGATTCTGTCAGCATATGGTTTTAGTCGGTTCAATATGACCTTCATCATGACCTTGCTTGGTTGGCTTATTAGACTAATGGTGCGATAGTTCTGGCATAGCTGTAGGTTACCTTTTTTGGGGAGGGTGATGATGAGCGATTTTCTTTCTTATAATCATGGTTATCTCTGTTTCCCCAGGATGAGCCTGATGAGTTGGGGAATATATTAAATCTGCTGGGAGTGGATGCTTATCGTGGCGCCACACAACTTAACCTTGTTGAGCCATGCCATGAGGTAATGCTAGGATTGTTCAATGTTGTCTTTAGTGTCAGCACACTGTCCCTGTTTTTAAACATGATCACAAAGGTTTTAATTAGCAACGTTTGAAATAACATTATTTGATGTATAATATCTGCGGCTGTATGTCATCAATAAATAATAATTTTTCATAATTTTGAAGTTTGTTTTAACGATTTCTGTAAGAAAAATTAGTTTAAAGTTTTTAATGATTTTTTAAAAGAATTTTTTAATGTTACACAAGCTAAAAAGTTAATGTTACACAAGCTAAAAAGTTAATGTTACACAAGTTAAAAAGTTAATGTTACACAAGCTAAAAAGTTAATGTTACACAAGTTAAAAAGTTAATGTTACACAAGCTAAAAAGTTAATGTTACACAAGCTAAACAGTTAATGTTACACAAGCTAAACAGTTAATATTTCTCAATTAAAAATACCTTTTGTAGGCCTAGTCATACTTTTTTTCCCTTCAGTAATTATGATTATTTATGTTGGTTTGATGACTTAAAGTTGTAAAGTACATAGTAATGTCATTTAACTTAAACACAACAATACTGTTACATAAACCTAACAATACTGTTACTTAATCCTAACTATTCTGTTACTTAAACCTAAATAAACTGTTACTTTAACCTAACTATACTGTTACTTTAACCCAACTGTACTGTTATTTAAACCTAACTAATACACTGTTACTTAAACCTAACTACACTGTTTTTACATAAACCTAACGATACTATTACTTAAACCTAATTACACTGTAACTTAAACCCAACTCTACTGTTGCTTAAATCCAACTATACTACAATTTTTATAAAGATTTAAATATAACCTGTGCTATACTAATAACTAATGGTTTAAAAAGAGTGAATTTTAATGCAGGGATCAGAACCTCTGGACAAACTTTACCCACACGAGGCCAAGTATTTAATAGATCATGTGCTTTATCTGCCTGTCAACAAGTTTGTCCCATACCATCACCTGGACGCCATGTTGAAAGCTTGCACTGTTGCTATGGAGATTTCAAAGCAAAAAGATCGTAAACCACTTCACCACAAGTTGAAATTATTGAAATCAAAGTTATAAAAAATATGTACATATATATTATTGTTTCATGTCAGAGATGTAACAGTTAAAAAGTTTAATATCAGAGACATACATAATTTTTTTAACTAATGGGACTAATGATTTTTTTTAAAACTTTGACCAAAGTTTTTTATGAAAAGTGCAATTATAATTATTAACCATCAAATTTATTCACCTGCCAAGCCACTTTTTCCCCTCAAAATGTGTGTATTTACAAATCATGTACCACTGTGTAATCATAAATTATTTTGGACTGTGTGTATTTATAGAATATATTTCTATATCACATATGACTGTGAAATTGCCATATGCCATTGGGAATTTCTGCAACCCAACAATAAAAGATTAAAAGTCATAGACAAATAAAATGAATGTAAACAAGGAATGGACGGCTAAACTAGGCTATAAATCATGTAACACTTACACTGAAGTTAACTGCATCAAATGGTATGATGGATAAGTATATTCACATTATGGTATTATTAACCAGCATGTAATCAAAAGACTTATTTCAATTTCTTATCTCAGTTTTATACCTGCTACTCCCTGTTGTTATACTTACAGTTTACCCGTATTGTTTGAACTAGTGTTGCTGTTGATATAAATATACTATTGTTTGGTATAAGGTGCTTTTTACTATTTACACATTTTTTTTTTTTTTTTTTTTTTTATTTAAAATGTATTTTTTTTTTTGTAACAAAAAATTTTTAAAATTTATTTTTTTAGTTTCTTGAGTTTTTTCAATTTAAATTTACATGTTAGGGTTTTTTTTTTTTTTTTTTTTTAATGTTTTTTTTTTTTTTTTTTTTTTTTTTTTTTTTTTTTTGTATAAATCAAAATGTATTTTTTTATCTGAAACAAAAAATTCTACAAATTTAATGTTTACAGCTCATGAGTTTTCTCAACATGAAGCTGCAAGTTAAGGATTTTTATTTTTATTTTTTTTGCTCTTGGTGGTAAAATTTTGATCCAACATTTTTATTTTCTCACTACCGTACCCATATTTAATGTTTAAGCCTTACCACAGTGCTACCCCCTACACATTTACATTTTCTTATAATCTAATCACCAAAATGTGCCGAATGGATTTCTATTTTATATTAAATATTTTCATATATTAAAGCAAGTGATCCCACATATCTGTACATGTTGTTTGTCTCATTGAACCACTGCATCATCTGCTAGGAAAGTTTGATAAGAAATTTTTACATTTTTTTTTGCATTGATTACCATCTGAATCTCAAATAACCAAACTACAGAGCTTCTTTATTTTTTTTACTTTGCATGTTATAAAATGAAAATAAAATTGTTAATCTTGCATGGGCAGTACTTACTTACTTACTGTACCATATGGGGCTTAGGCCGTCTACAAGAATTTTCCATTTATCTCGGTACTGTGCTTTCCTTTCCATTTGCTTCCATGTGTATCCCATACTTTGCGTGTCTGCCTCTAGCTCGCATCTCCATGGTTTCTTAGGCTTTCTCTTTCTTTTTCCTTGTGGATTCCATTTTAGGGATTATCTGCTGATGTTATCTTGGGGTTTGCAAAGAGTGAGCCCTATCCACCTCCATGCTTTCCTTATGACATCTTCAGCAATAGACCCATGGATGTCCTTTACAGTAACTTTTTGTAGGTGATGGTTTTTGGCCATTTGATGTTCAAGCTCCTTCTAAGACAAGTGTTTATGAAGGTCTGTACTTTCTGAATGATGCTCGCTATTGTTCGGCTTCTTAGTGCAGGACTGTTTTGTCATTTGCATTAAAAATTCTGACTTTGGTTTGCAGAGTCAGCTCCTTTGGCTTCAATATTTTCTTTAATAGCACAAATGCTGACCTAGCCTTTCCAATTCTAGCCCTGACATTCACTTCGGATCAACCATTTATGTCAAGGGTGCTAGACAGTACAGTTCCTTACATTTCCTTCAAACAAATACAAGATGAAAGATATATATATTAAGAGTATTTATCAATACTGAAAAAGGATCACTTTTAAGAAGAGGTAGGGGGGTTGCAATAATTGGGAATCTTATCAAATACATTTCTTCAATGCATGTTTTGTCTTGGACCTTTAGTAGATGAAAAGTTCACACATTGCTGCTGCCACTGTTTGGCAGGCTGTAGCTAGTGTTCATAATAAAGCTAGAAGAAGAAGTAGAAGAACGCTAGAAGAGATACACTTAAAATTAACCCCCCCCCAATACATTCCAGTATCTTATGAAGCCTATTAACTAAAAAAATATGTTTCTTTTCCATAAGAAGAGCCATGAAAAAAATTGCCAGGTTTGTAAATGAATGGTTGTTGGGGTTCCATCCATCCATCACTGTGGTGCTACAGCCGATGTAGGACTTTAGCCTGCTTCACCCCTTCCTTCCGCTCAGACCATCCATCCATCACTGTGGTGCTACAGCCAATGTATGACTTTATACCTGCTTCACAACTTCCTTCGTCTCAGACCATCCATCCATCACTGCACACTCAAATAATGAAGTGCTTAGTGCTATTTGTATTTGATTCTATTTTTACTGTTGTTTCTTCGTTGATGAACGATTCTTGCCGACACATTCGTTGTGTTTTTTTTGGTTGTTTTTTTTCTCTTTTTTTTTTCCAGGTTTTCTTTCCCCTGAATTTAAATTCTGCTGTTTTCATTAAGATTATGGAACCAAACTAATTTTTCTTTTTTAGGTTGAAACATTGTTATTGGTGAGGCCAAAAGCATTTCGTCCCCTTAGAATAACAAGGTTCTAAGTTGATTGGATTAAATAGGCAAATAGAACCTTGTTATTCTTACTGATTTATGTTACTTCCTGATTTAGGGTTCCTATTGCCAAAGTTTTTCTTTTCAGTCTAATGATGAAGACTACATACTACATACGTGTTTGGTCCCATTACCACTTCCTTTTGTGATCTTAGACCTTAGATGACATGATAGTGTGATAATGACTCTCTCTGCCAACCTCGTGTTTATTGTCGAGAACAAAAGCGTCTCCTAAATAACTTATAATATCTACAAAACAGGGGTGTACTCATGGCACAATGGTAGTGTGTCTGTGGCACAATGGTAGTGTGTCTGTTATAGTTAAACTAATATGCTAGAGTTTCTTTATAAAGATATGATCTACAAAACAGGGGTGTACTCATGGCACAATGGTAGTGTGTCTGTGGCACAATGGTAGTGTGTCTGTTATAGTTAAACTAATATGCTAGGGTTTCTTTATAAAGATATGATCTACAAAACAGGGGTGTACTCATGGCACAATGGTAGTGTGTCTGTGGCACAATGGTAGTGTGTCTGTTATAGTTAAACTAATATGCTAGAGTTTCTTTATAAAGATATGATCTACAAAACAGAGGTGTACTCATGGCACAATGGTAGTGTGTCTGTGGCACAATGGTAGTGTGTCTGTTATAGTTAAACTAATATGCTAGGGTTTCTTTATAAAGATATGATCTACAAAACAGGGGTGTACTCATGGCACAATGGTAGTGTGTCTGTGGCACAATGGTAGTATGTCTGTTATAGTTAAACTAATATGCTAGGGTTTCTTTATAAAGATATGATCTACAAAACAGGGGTGTACTCGTGACACAATGGTAGTGTGTCTGTTATAGTTAAACTAATATGCTAGAGTTTCTTTATAAAGATATGATCTACAAAACAGGGGTGTACTCGTGACACAATGGTAGTGTGTCTGTGGCACAATGGTAGTGTGTCTGTGGCACAATGGTAGTGTGTCTGCGACACAATGGTAGTGTGTCTGTAGCACAAATGCAGACCTGTTTACTCTTACGTATTTGGCGTACAATGTACGCTTTTAAGATGTATACATTATATATACTGTATGTTAATTATTTACTATTAAGATGATGTACTGAACAATTTTGTGATGATATTGTATGATTTTATGAGTTTAAGGGTAAACAGGTCTGAAAATGTGGTGTGTCTGCGGCACAATGGTAGTGTGTCTGTGGCACAATGGTAGTGTGTCTGTGGCACAATGGTAGTGTGACCGTGGCACAATGGTAGTGTGTCTGTGGCACAATGGTAGTGTGTCTGTGGCACAATGGTAGTGTGACCGTGGCACAATGGTAGTGTGACCGTGGCACAATAGTAGTGTTCCATGGCACAATAGTAGTGTGACTGTGTTATGACCAGGATTGCCCCAATATTGCTAGCTTGGATGCACGTGTTGAAAGGGAAAAAACACAGACTAAAATAAAAAGATCTGAACCGACAACGTTGAAAGAAGGCAGACAAAAAGAAAACGTCTGCGGGAAATAACAATCTCAATACAATAATTTACTTTTTGTTTTTTTGTCTCATTGCTTCGTGATATGCCTTGTGCCTACAAACTTTGCTCAACTGACCACAATTTTATGGATATTGTTTCCACCGTATCCACAATATATGGCACGTTCCCCTCACTCCACAACAGCATGGGCTCTGCTGTCAAAAGCTTCTTCCTCTTTATCTTTTGTTTGACTCTCTGATCAAGTGCCAGTAATCTTAGAGTGCATCACGCTGCATTGTGTATGTCATTCATCAATGTTAAAAATCTGATTCCCCCCCCCCCCCCCACCCCCCCTTTTTTACTCATTGAAAGTCGAAATTTTATATAGTGTTACTTCTGCGAATGCTCTCTGTGAGAATTTTGTATTTTTTTAACTTTGACTTGGTTAAAAATGAATCTGTTTTATAAAGTTTACTTTTTACTGCTGTTTTTTGTTAGGTTGCCATTAACGGCTGGTGGTTATAGTGAACAAAAAACCAAGAGCTACCATCAAAGATCGGAATATATTTTCTATTGTGTATACATTCCATTTCGATTGCTTTATAGTGTGAAGTGTTATGATTACCCACTTTCTTGCTTATTTATATAGATTTCGAAGACTATATATATATATATATATATATATCCTTAATACTGTGTTATGTTTTATGGTGATCAAGAAATCCATTTGGTTTTTAAAAGCATGTAAATTTTATAAATACTAAGTTAAACAAATAAATTTGATTTTTAATCTTTGTTTTTTGTTGTTATAACATGTTTTAAAAAAAAAATTTTGTTTGTTTTTGTTTTTCAATATAAAAAAAGATTAATTAGATACAAACAATTTGTGTAAATAAAACAATATATGTTCAGCTTTAGAGTGCATCACACTATGTTTTACAATATACAAATGTAAACGTATCGGCAAATGCCTTCATCAGTACAAAGAAAATAAAATAATTAAATAAGTAAATATTAGGTAAATTTAATTAATTTATACTTATTTAAATTATTTTGTTTTATTTACACCATTTTTTTGTGCCTAACAATACTGTTGCATAATCTACTTTAAAGCTTTATCCCAGTCCAACTCTCTTATGATCATTCAATATGAAACACAATGACTTTGGGCGTTTTCTCTTCCCATTCCATAACTAATCATTCAAAAGTAAACAGCAAAACTTTAACTTCATGAAAAAACACAAAATAAATTTTTGAATAACTTTCTTATATTTTGATGAAACAAATCTTGATGATCCGACAAAATCAAATCATAATTCTGCCATGACAACAAAAAATCCCCACTAAACTAGGAGTGTTGCGGTTAAGCTGAAAGTGAACTTTCCTCTCCACACTTGTACCATTTCCCTAATGTCCCCATAAATGGTATGATTATGCTATTTGGAGAGTTACTTCTTTGAGCAGTGTGCTGTTTGCTGTGGTTGGGGGGGGGGGAGGCATCAAGAAACAGTTGCAGGCTTAGCGAGAGAGTACCGGGTATTGGAAGAGATTCTAGGTAGCCCCATTCAGCTATGAATTTCAAAACATCAAATACTGACCAGTCCATGCCTTTGTGTCCCATTCAGCTATGAATTTCAAAACATCAAATACTGACCAGTCCATGAATTTGTGTCCCATTCAGCTATGAATTTCAAAACATCAAATACTGACCAGTCCATGCCTTTGTGTCCCATTGAGCTATGAATTTCAAAACATCAAATACTGACCAGTCCATGCCTTTGTGTCCCATTGAGCTATGAATTTCAAAACATCAAATACTGACTAGTCCATGCCTTTGTGTCCCATTCAGCTATGAATTTCAAAACATCAAATACTGACCAGTCCATGCCTTTGAAAATTCAATATCAGCTGCCTGTAGGTGTCCTCTAAGCCTTGGTATTTCTTTTAAAGGTTCATCTTCTGATAACTCCTCATAGTGAGAGGTTAATTTTGGGACAGACACCAATAACTCTTCTTCACTTGCTGAATAGTAGGCTCTTGGGTTGAACAGCCCCAAACATATCTGCTACTTCCTTGATCGCTGATGATCTGATCTGGGGTTCAGAATGAAAGCGATCAATACACTCCAGCATCTCCCTTACTGTGTTCTTCTCACAGAGAGAGTCCAGCATCTGTTACTTCTTCTCCCGCCATTCTCTTCTTAAACCGTAATCTTTTGTCTACCAAAATTCCAAATTGGTCTTATTTTAAAAGTGCATTTTCAATAGCATGTTCCACCAAGTGACAGCGCTTCTCGTGCAATAACAATCTTAAGGCCTCTAGGTTTGTCAACACTATGCCAATAGTAAAGCCTTTAGTCTGCAGATACTGCTGCATAAGATTAACTTCCTCAAGTAGCTCGACCAAAAGGTAAACGTAGCAGATAAACGTGACATCACAGGCAGCATGTAAAAAAAAGAACCTTGTTCTGTACCTCTTGTATCCAAATTTTCGAGAGGATCACAAAGAGCTTCCATCGCCACCACACATTCATCAAAATCATCTTTCACTGTTTTAACAGCAGCATTAATGAGCATTCCAACGTGTTTTGGACAGTCTTTTCACCGACATCCCAGTGAATTCAAGTGAAACATCCCAGCGATGAGTGGATGCAGCAAAGAAAGGAAACATTTTTTTCTCAACAGTACCGAACAAAGTAATACACGAAGTGAAGCATTGTCGGCAAAAAGAGTGTCACCTACGAAATTTACCGAACACTACAGTAACTTCATGGTCTAGCCAGCCACGATGTACTCTGTTCAACTCATCATCATGCCCCTTAGTCCTTGGACCGTTGGGGCGCCACAGATGACATGTGAACCATCCTCCTCCATTCGTCTCTGTCTTCAGTAACTTCTGGGTCTAGCCAGCCAAGATGTACTCTGTTCAACTAAATCATCTCAAAGGTCAACTGCATCGTCTCAACTGATCTCCTTCATATGTACAGCGTCCCCAAACCTCTAGTTTATGTGTAGCCCTCACGCAGTGGCCTAGCGAGGGTGTTTGGCGCCCGGGGACAAGATTCGCGCCCGGGGACAAGATCCATTTTAGCGCCCCTTTTTCTTTTTCTTTTTTTTTTCAACTCTCAAACCCATTATTTTCATCAATAAAATAATATCAAAGCACATTTTGGCGCCCCTAACTAGCTGGCGCCCGGGGACATCTGTCCCCCCCTGCCCCCACCACGCTACGCCTCTGCCCTCACGATACGATTGGCTACCAAACAATTATATCCCACGGTAATTGACTTGCTACATTATTAGAGACAACATTCTCCTACTAGATCATTTACCCCGGACACCTATGTCATGTCTCTATTCGCTTAAAATATTGAAACAGGTTTCGGTTTTTCTATCACTTAATTGTAATTAAAATAACGCTACCCAGGGTCTTCTTAACGGGTGCCAACCGGGGCATCTGATCCCGAAAGGAGCGAGATCCCACCGTGAACAAGATCACAGAATTAGCGAGATCTCACCGGGAACAAGATCACAAAAGGAGCGAGATCTCACCGGGAACAAGATCACAAAAGGAGCGAGATCTAAAGATCGGTTAGTTTGTTCATAAAGATCGCCTGGCTTTTTGTTAAAGATCGTTTAATTTGTTCTTAAAGATCGCTAAGTTTGTTGGTAAAGATCGTCCAGTTTTTGTTAATGATCGGTTTATTTGTTCTTAAAGATCGTTTAGTTTGTTGATAAAGATCGCTTAGTTTGTTGTTAAAGATCGCTTAGTTTGTTGTTAAAGATAATTGATTTTGTTCCTTAAGATCATTTAGTTTGTTCCTAAAGAGCATTTAGTTTTCTGTTAAAGATCGCTTAGTTTATTCTTAAAAATCATTTAGTTTACTATTAAAGATCATTTGTTTTGTTCTTAAAGATCATTTAGTTCGGTATTAAAAATCGTTTAGTTTGCTCTTTAAGATCGTTTAGTTTGTTATTAAAGATCCCTTAGTTTATTTTAAAGATCGTCTAGTTTGTTCATAAATGTCGTTTAGTTTGTTGTTAAATATCATTTAATTGTTCTCAAAGATCGCTTAATTTGTTCTGAACTGTCGCGTACTTTGTTGTTAAATATCGCTTTCGCTGAGTATTGATTGATCGAAAACCTGAGTCACTTTCGGCAGATGGCCGAAAGTCTAAGTCAATTTCGACCGAAACCGAAGAAAAACCGAAAGTTAACTTTTCTCTTTCGGCCGAAACCGAAATTAAGCCGAAAGTTAACTTTTCAGTTTCGGCCGAAACCTAAACTTGACAGAAAGTGATAAAATAGCCACTTTCGGCACCGAAGCCGAAATTCGGTCGGTCTCTAGCTGATAGTCAATGTACTAGCTGGGTTCATAAGAGAGTAATCTCAGATCTTCACCAGAATATTGTGTGTTAATCAGTAGGCTACCGGTATTTGAATATGGATAATCAAGTGTATTGTATTCTAAGTTTGATCTAGATCGATTCACCCAAGCAGGAGCCTTTGTTTGGAATTATATTTATGCATCTCAAATAAGGAAAAAAAAATTTGGGGCCCCTTTCCCGGAACATCTAATTAAGTTCACACCCAGCCTCCCCCCACCCCCCAGCATTTCATTATTTTTGTAAACATATCTACAGTTTCAAAATTTCGTTTAGCGTACCACCATATAGGTGGTTAAAAAAAAAATCTGGCAATAGGGTGAAAAAACAACAACAAAACAAATGGAGCTGTGTACCTTTGGTTGTGGGATGTTCAAACGCTTTAGAAATCAAATAAAAAGAAAATTAAGCGCTGTATAATTCAGTATTAGTTAACTATTACTGCCTGGATTTAATTTAAAAAAGAATACACGTAAGTTTACATAAGAAATGCGGGCCTAACGAAATGCGTTAAGAAAAAAAAATACGCTCCTGCTGTATAGCAGTCTCAGTCTGCACTTTTACTTACTTTACCTACCTGCTACATTCTACTTGTATTGACGGGATCAGAGCTTAATACTTGTTAAGTTGTTTCATATTTAACTGCCGTAATGCTTCCGGGTATAAAGTTTCCAATCAAATAATATCTTCCAATAATATTTTATATTACTAAAAATTAATGATTAATTTAATGAAAGTAATCTAAATCTAAGTCTTTTCTGACTTTCTTTTGTCCAAGTGGCTATTGGGACCCGGCTACAAGAAGTGAGAGGTTGAGATTAAAAAATGTTTAAAATCTTATTGTTTGGTTTGTAAGATAAAACTTGGTATCAAATGAAAGATAATTGAAAGGACTATAATGTTTGTAAACCTTATTTATTCTTCAGTTTAACTAAAATAAACTACCACAAATCACATCCCACTAAATTAGTCAAAATTGAACCAGACATGCATCGCAGCCAATGTTCCCTTTAAGCTGCGCGGCCACATAGTTATCTCACAGATACAGCACAGCAGTTTTGAGTATCCGCGCAGCAAATTTCCATGTAAGTGTGTGTTTGTATTTGTGGGCTGTAAATTATGCACACAAAAAAAAATGATGCTGTAAAAATTTGCACACAACTATATGATTTTGCACACGAACTAGCAAACCTTAGAGGGAACATTGATCGCCGCTATTCGGACCCGGCTCCCATTGGACTGTCACTTTATTTTTGGATGTCCCCCAGCTACTAATAATTATAAATTTTAGCCCCTATATTAATAGTTTATAAATTTTAGCCCCTACATTAATAGTTGATGGCTTAATTTTTTTCCCCTCATCATAAATTTGGGCCCTTTAAGTATCCTAGGCCCACATGATGGCTCTAGGTATGGCCTTTCCGTGTCCCCCTTCTTTCATAATTTCTTGCCACACTGAAATTTGTGTAGTTATTTCCCTCACTGCTGTATTCAGGAGTTTGTGAAACCACTTGATTTTAAGGATTCTACGCAGGCCTGATCAATTTCTTTAATATATACCCTTTAGTAAAGTAGGCCTACTATTAATATGAATAAATATTAAGGCCTGTACTGTGTAAATTTTTATCCTAAGTCAAGCTAGCAAAGTACTATCTGATCTATAATAATAGTTTTCTGAGTGGATCTTGCCCGCCCCAAGGGAGTTACTGAGTAAAAAATCTGTAACAGTGGTTGAACTATAATAATAAATCCCTTGAAATTAGGCACCTCTTCCTGTATTTTACACGCGCAACATGGTTGCCTTGCCCCCAGCTAGCTAATATTAATAATTAGTGAGGCCAAATCAATTTTTTATATGTTAAATTAGTAAAGACTATTCATATTAAAAAGGCCTGTTAACAATAGAAACAAAACAATCCTCAACGAAACATTGAATAACCTTATTCTGTAGTAAGAAGATGACAAAGTTGTGATACTAAATTTAAAGTTCAAGGACACTATATTGTCTATATTGCTATAATTTATCTTTTATTATAAATTTATAAGTTGTCTTAAAGCAGGAGTGGTAAAACTTTTTGTGCTGAAGGCCACATTGACAAATGTAAAGCTATTGGGGGGCCCGCACGTATAGCCTATTATGTCCAATTTTTACATGTCGATAAACATTTCTCTATATTAAAATCTGTAAATTTGCATTGTAGTATTAGGCCTATATGAAAAAAGTCAAGGATTGTTTAAAAAAACTAGAAAACTAGAAAGAAAGTTTATCAAAAATGTTAAAACAATCATAACGGTACATGAAATTCTGTAAAATTCAACAAAATAACTTAAAAAACAATGTAATTTTTGTTAATTTCTAAATGTCTTTGAGGGCCCCATAATATCAGGTGCAGGGCTGCATGCCATAGTTTGCCCACCCCTGTCTTAAAAGATTCAAACTAGTGGTCTTCATGGAAACAAACATTTCACAGGTTGGAGATGTAGCAGAGATAAAAACCTTAATATTTACATATAGTTAATAAAGTATTCCATGTCTTGGCTTGTAAATATATCATCTATAATAATAAAATAATGATTTGATTTTGAAGGCTTTAACTATATAGGTTTAGAACTCACGACTTATTTGGACAAATGTCCAAAAACCAGTCCTGTACTGGTAAAAGCAGTATGAATGTTCACCTTATCATTATTTATATAAAAAGTCTTGAACTCTTGTGATAGCAATCTGTTCTGGTAAAAGCAGTGTGAATGTTTATCTTATCATTAGTTATATAGAAAGTCTTGAACTCTTGTGACAGCAATATTTAATTTAAAATAAAGCTATTCAGACTTGCAGGAAACTTGAGCAGACTGATAAGATAGTTGAGAACCACCGACTTAAATTATTGTATAATTCACCAGAAGTAGATATAGGCTGGTCTCATTAACACTTAGGCTACGCCATCACTTTTTAAACTGATTACCAATCAAACGCCCTTTTGTGACATCAATACAATTATAGTGTTTTACTAATTAGTATTCTACATTTTTATGATTTTTTTTAGGCTTAAAGGAACCGAACAACAATGTCTAGCTTTGACCCAGACGACCAAGAGATGAGTAAAGATGGTGGCGAAATGACAAAGTACTCAATTAATAGACTGGAGCTTTCGATTAAAAAATTTGTAAAGGTTCTTGATATTGATTTGGACAGATTATATAAACACACAGTCAGCATTACTAGGGTAAGAGTCTGCATTCATTATCATTTCTAATTTATTATTAAAATGGACAATAAAATATTGTTAAGAATGATTATGAAGACTACATTGCATATTAATTTTTTTATTTCTTTCCCCCACAAGCTCACCAATGCTGAAGATTGGAACAACTTACATAAAGAGCAAGTTAATGCATCTCGTACAATTCAACAAATTGAAGCAAACATTCGTGAAATTGAAAAAGCTAGAAATCAGGTTTGTGACATGAAATCAAATTTGTGACATGAAATCATGTTTGTGACATGAAACAGGTTTGTGACATGAAATCAGGCTTGTGACATGAAATCAGGCTTGTGACATGAAATCAGGTTTGTCACATGAGGTACTACGAAAAACTTTCAAAGAACACCAGTTAATAAATTGTCTTTGGTTAAAATTTGTGGCACTGCAGTAAAAAAAAAAAAAGTGCTTAATATTTCAAACTAATTTAGTGATGCAAGTGATTTTTAAAATAATTTTTATATATTGAAAAAGACTGCTTTAAGAAAGCAAGTTATGTAGCACAAATAAATCTACCACAGCTTAATCACAAGAAGAATCCTATCTTATCTTAATGACCCTGATAATTTATTTGAACAGGTGAAAGATGAGGATCTGGTTCATTTTGACCAAAGGGTGAAAGACGTCAAGGTCAAAGCACTGGAAGCCATGAAAGAGTTTTTAAAGTTTGCTGGCAACCAAAATGCAAGAACAGGTCACCAGGATTAGAATCGCATTTATAACATTTGATTGATTTTTGGTAGAAAAAATTTCTGTTTACAAATTTAGGATTTAAAAATTGTAGAATGCTGTGTTTTATTTCAAAAGCTTCATGATATTTTACTCCATGTGTTAAGGACAACAACAAAAAAGAAAAAATTGGTTTATTTCAAATTTGTTTAAGTTTATCTTTGCATAATTATCTGAAATCAGTTTCAATCAGCAAGGATAAGTGTTAGCTTGACATTTATGGTCGTTATATGTATCCTTTTATTGATATTTCAGATCTTCCCCATGGGTCACACGATCCTGGAGACAAAATCACACAAGAGGCACACCAGGCAGTCCCCAGGTCACCTGAGAGAGTACACACCAGCACAACACAAGGCCTTGAAGATGCGGTTGATGCACACGATGATACACACCCACCGTATGGTAGCTTAACCGCTGAGTTTTCAAGACAAGAGTTGGTATTGCACGTGGTACCTCAAAACTCTGAAGCATCTGCCTCATGGGAAGAATTGCAGGAGGTACAAAATTTAAGAATTAAAATTTTTAAGTGTTAAAATAATTACCAAAACTAGAGATGACCAGTAAATAGTTTGGAAGTGAGAACAAAATATTAAATTTTTTGACCAATCAGAATGTTAGCAATGATTTACTTCTAGATGGGTTCATTATTAAAAATGCACTTAGTAAATGCATTGTCGATGGACAAAATTTTTTTTATAACATTGTTTAAACATTTTTTAAAATATATATCTATGGCTACAAAATGCAGTTTATTTACACATGCATTCAAAGACCTTGCATGTTTTTGTTTTTTTGCTTCAGAACATCATGGAATTAAATGGCTTGGTGCATCAATTTTCCGATAGAGTTGAGGTTTGTTGCAAAGTTTTCATTGTTTTTATTTTTTTAAGACTGTATCAAATTTAAAAAAAAAATTTCTAATGAGCTCATACTTCTGTTGATAGTTATTTAATTTAGAGTACAAAGGCCCACAAAAAAACAACAACCTAGTTCTTGATGCCTTGAAACTTGAGGTCTGTTCCTAGTGTTATTTGGGGCAGTGATTCTGAATATTGCATTGTATTTATCACAACAGCTCTAGTTGTTAAGATAATCATGAGTTCATTAAGAATTAACTTTCACTACATATTTATAAGGTCAATTTTGTTGAATAAGGATATTTGAAAAAAAAAAAATCAGTTTGAATGTGAAATGTCTGTATTTAAATGACCAACATTTGGTGTGCGTGTGTTTAAGGACATTTGTCTAATCACCTTTTACAAATTGTGATGCAATAAAATTGATAAGGTGAAGTGACGAAATCAACTTTAGTCTGCTTTATTAGCCAAATATCTGCCAGAGACTGAGATGTCAAATCATGTCTGAGTCTTCCAAACACCCGATCGGTTAAAAAAGCTGCACACATATTTTAATTGCAACACATAGGAAATCTGTAAGGGTTTGAAACAAAAACGAACATACTACAGGTTATTTTGGAATCAAGAGAAGCCATGGGCTCCGCATTATGTATGCGAAATGTATACATAGCAGTTGCTCCAGCAGATGAATGCTTGCTTCCAGACTTGGGGGGAAAAATGCACTTCAGCCTGGAACAAACATTACAGGGGATAGAAGGATATTAGTATTTCATTTACAGAAGACAAATATTTAGTATTGTTCATTGGCATCAGAAACCTTATGAAGCACGTTTTTTGTTTCAGAGAATAACTTGAGTGTTTGCTGTCATAGACTGTCAAAGAATAGTTTGAAATGTATTCTTTTAATAAATGGCATCAAATAGGGTTCTTTTTTCATATCGGTCAATCCTGAGGATGAAAAAAGAATACACGCCATCTCTTTATTCTTTGAAAATAGATCAATTAATATTTTAAAAATCTTTGGGTGATATGTGTAGACTTGAAACTATCTCCCCTTCCCCCCGCCCCCTCTCTCCCCCCTTGTTACTAAGGGGCTGCTCTGGTATCCTTGGGTTTTATGTCTTTTGGGAATGTAGAGCCAAACATGAACATTGGGCAAGTAAAGATTGACGGCCTTCGAAGAAATAATGGTAGCTGGAGGAAAATAATAAACTTTTCAGCTTTAGTAACACAAGATAGAATTAGAATCATTCTACTGCAATTGTAAATAAATCTAGACCTGTCTGATAAAAGTTTACAAATGCATTTAATAAAGCATTCAATGCTCATCACATAGGGACGTCATGTTTAAAAATGACACATGTTCAGTATGTCAAAAACTGGAGCTGATATGGGAAATCTGGTGCCATTTTTTAGAATGAGTGGGTCAAATATATCTAGAAGCAGGTCTAACACTTAAAACACCAATTTTTGTGTTGGCCATTGTTATTTATTTTAAAAAGATAATATATCTACTTCTTTTTTTTCGTATCACAGAATAATTTTTCATTTTGTGAAAACTAATTTCTTACACCAGTAATTGTATGAACTAACTTACTATACCAGTACCTGTATGAACTAACGTCTTATTCTTGTGCTAACTAACTTCCTTGACCAGTGTGAACCTACTTCCTATCCCTGCATGAAATAACTTTATATATCTGCATGAATTAACTTTCTGTACTGGATACCTGTAACTGCATGAACAACATTTCTTCTTTTAAATTTCATTGTTCCTACTTAACCCTATTGTTAACTCAGAGATTATCTTAGCTAATATTTGTATTGTTCTCTTTGGTTTAAATTCCAATATTTTTAATTGTTTTTTTTTGTCCCCCTTTTTTTTTTTACGAAGTCATGGCAGACCGCTGCTACGATAAATTATGAACCAACTTTTGCATGATCATTTTTAATTTTGTTTGTCCCCCACATCAGGAACAAGGGGTGATAATCACAAATATTGAAGAAAACATTGAGAGCAGCCATCAGAACATCAGAGAAGGAACTCAACACTTGGCCAAGGTCAGGTCAAGATTTTAACATTTCTTGTGGTCTACACGATTTCTCCATTGTGTCAACTCCTCATCCTCACACAAATTACAGTTTACATTTTCAATATGTCTCATCTATATGATCCTAAAATTGAAACCTTAATGATAATTGTACATTTTAAAAGATATTTAAAAATTTTTTTACAATTTTATTATATTATTTTTTTACAATAAAATAATTTTTTTTTCAATTTAAAAAAAAAAAAAAGGTTAATATTTTCACTTGTGGATCACCTTATTCAAGGATTTGTGTCAATTTTTCTCTTTTGCAGAACTTTAAAAATATTTACATTTCATTCCTATCATCTGAAATTCTCTAGTCAGGCTATCCAACCAATCAACCCAATGAACCTTTTTTTTTTTTTTTCATTTTGATGTGATTGGTAAAAAAACTGTTGCATTCATCAATTTATAAACTTAAAGTTGCTCTCTGTCTGTAGGCTGCTAGTTACAAGTCTGCCCTGCTGCCAGTAGTTGGTGCTGTCGTCGGTGGTGTTGTTGGAGGACCAATAGGTTTTGTGGCGGGGTTGAAGCTTGGGAGTGTTGCAGGTGTTGCTGGAGGAGTTGTAGGTAGGACAAAGCTCGACATCGTCAAGTCTGTCACGCATATTTGTATAACCTATCGCACCATGTGTTTCATAACATCGCATCATACAAGGATGTCAGCAAAAAAAAAAAAGCTTTTCCAAACTACCCACCCTCCCAGTTGCTGTTGTCTGCATAGAATGCGAAAAGCCAGGAAGTATTATCATGGTTATAAAGAGCACAGTCACTAGATTTAAACTCTAAGTCATAAAGTCATTCCATCAGTCAACCAGGCCTGTGACTTAGAGAACATGTTTTAAAACCCCAAACTCATATTGTTTACATTTGTTGACCAACAGCAACCGAAATTATTTCCCTCATGAAGTTTTTAGTAAACCCATTCGCTACTATTGCGACCAAATGCGACATACCCGCCTCGCTACTAATGCGACCGAATGGGTCATGACGCCTAGCAACGTACACATAACATACGATATCGCGAGAAGCATTGTTGCCTTGCGAATAGCTTTGGGGATTTAAGGAAGTGGGAATAGAGCTGCTTCCGTTTAAAAAAAACGGATGTTTCTACCATTTACGGTTTGAAAGCTGCGTGGTGTTAAAGTCGGTCTAAGCTTAGCGAATTTGTGACTCTGTTTTGTGAATTATTTTGCAATGGCTTTTCAATTTCTTGACTTTTTGATTGCTGCCTCCACTTCTAATTATCAGGTAGATAATAATTCTGACAATGAGGATGAATCAGACATTGATATTGATCCAAACGCATTAGATTCAGAATCAGAAAATAATGACGATGAAAGTGACGTTGATGATAGCGACCCAGACACTGTCACTGAGTCTTGGTCAGACAATTTGACCAGTGTAACAGATAAGATGGAAATATTTCGTGAGATAGAAGGTGGCATCCATAACCTTCCTATTGAAAGCAATCCAATTGACTATTTCAAACTGTTTTTGACCGATGCCATGGTGGAAATTATTGTAGTGGAAACCAACAGATATGCTGAGCAACAGCAGACTGCTAAGGGCCGAAAAGACACTCAGTGGAAGGCCGTCACTAATGAGGACATTTACAAATTTTTATACATCAACATTATGTTTGGGCTCCATAAATTGCCCACTACTAAATTGTACTGGTCCAGTGACAAACTATGGAGGGTTCCTGCAGTTGCAGATGTTATGGGGCGCACCCGATATGAAAAAATACGTCAATATTTTCATATCACGAACAGCGAACTCACTCCTGCCAAAACTAGTGTCAACTATGATCCCCTGTTCAAAGTCAGACCCCTACTGGACCATATTAGGAGTGTGTGCCAAACAGCGTATAAACCACAACGACAGCTGTCAGTGGATGAGGCAATGGTTGGATTTCGTGGCCGATTATCCTTCAAACAATACTTGAGCAACAAGCCAACTCCATGGGGCATCAAAATTTGGTGCTGCGCAGAAGCCAAAACCGGTTATGACAGCTGTCAGTGGATGAGGCAATGGTTGGATTTCGTGGCCGATTATCCTTCAAACAATACTTGAGCAACAAGCCAACTCCATGGGGCATCAAAATTTGGTGCTGCGCAGAAGCCAAAACCGGTTATATTCTTAACTTCCAAGTCTATACCGGCAAAAATAACAATCCATCAGAGCATGGACTCGGATATAATGTTGTCATGAACATGATGGAACCATACCTGGATAGGTACCATGAAGTTTTTTTTGACAACTTCTTTTCCTCCCCCAAACTCGCAGAGGACCTCCTACAACGGAAGACGTACAGCTGTGCAACCATTAGACCTAACAGAAAAGGCTGGCCACTACCCAAATCAAAACAGAAGAGGGGTAGTGTCAAAATTAAACAGAAGGGTCTAATGGTTGCCACACAATGGACTGACAAACGGCAAGTCAACATACTTTCAACAAATTCTGACCCGGTGGTTACCACAGTGCAACGCCGGTCGAAACATGGAATGGTGGACACAGAGATCCCAATGCCTGTTGTCAACTACAACTCTGGTATGTTTGGTGTTGACTTGTCAGACCAACATCGTGCCTACTATCCTGTGGGAAGAGCATCTACGAAGTGGTGGAGGTATCTCTTTTGGTACATCATAGACCTCTCAATGGTCAACAGCTTTCTTCTGGTATGTTTGGTGTTGACTTGTCAGACCAACATCGTGCCTACTATCCTGTGGGAAGAGCATCTACGAAGTGGTGGAGGTATCTCTTTTGGTACATCATAGACCTCTCAATGGTCAACAGCTTTCTCTTGATGAAAAGCGCCAAACCAACAGATGCCGCAGACTCTCCTGCCAAAAATCATCTGCTATTTAGAAAAGCTGTTTTGGACCAGCTTTTGACTGGAGCTACACAAAGCAGGCAACCTGACACACCAAGTGTCTCTGGCAGATGCAGCCCGTACAACAGCCAGCACATGTTAAGCCCAATGCCTGGCCGCAAACGAAGGTGCTACCAGTGCTCTGTTGATGGCAACAAAATGGACAGCGGTAGAACCAGAGAGACAACAACGGGCTGTCATTTATGTCAGGTCCACCTACATAAGGGCTACTGCTTTTCAAAGTTCCACGAAACACTTAAACAATAATAAATGACAAACAATGGGGGGGGGGGGTCAACGCTAAGAAAAAGCTGTGTAAATTTGAAAACATTTTTTCCAGAATTTATTTAAAATATATTTGTCAATTAAAGTATACAAACCTATGTATTTTTAGAAAGGTAATCCAATTTTCTATTTTTTAATGTATGTCTTGTCATTTTAAATTGATGTTTAGTTGTTTAAAAACATTTTTATTTAACATGGGGTGCATGTTTTTGAGAGTGATCTCCCCTTGCTTAGTATTTCAGGGTGTGTTTTGGTGTTAGTGGTTAGTAGCGAATGGGTTAAGGTCTCGGTTTTTTAAAGTTTATAATTATTTCACAAATATATCCGCCATATAGGACGTCCACACGCTTAAAATTTTTAAACATGCTGGAATTCACCAATGGCCTTAAAGCAACATATTACAAAAATTCTTGCTTGTGGACATCCGCAAGATCCTTTACAACCCCCTTCCCACTTTTACCCCCCCCCCCCTTCAAACATCCTGTATGAGCGACCCCTTTTTTCCATATTGGCAACTCTCATGTTCTCAGTAAACTTTATTAAATCTGGCTATGTCCATCAGGTTACGCAGGCGGACGGTACATAAAGAAACATCAAGAGAAGATCTCCTCAGTGGAGCTGAGCAACCTGAGCGACAAACGGTCAGTGTCCCTCTCGGATCTGCCGCAAGATCAAGGGAAACAACAGGAGACACCATCCCAGACTGCCACAGGCAATGACCAGCAAGGCACAACACATCCAGGAGAAGACAATGATGTGTTCTCTAATGTCACCTCATCTTTTAAACGATTTTTTTCATTTTCTGATGAATAGATGAAAAAAAATAAAAACACCCAAGAAATATCCAGACTTGTTCTGAACCGGGTGTGGATGGCCCGTATAATCAAAACGATGGATAATCCATGACTTTTATTATTCATTCGGCCCTGCAGGGTCGGTTGCGTAGATCCTTCCCTATTGCACTGTGCCAGGTCTTGTTTTCAAATGAGCTGGCCAGCTAAATGCTGTTCTGGGAAAAATAAGCCATCTCACACAATATTATTATGAAGCTAAACAGACCTGTTTACCCCAAAACTCTTAAAATCGTACAATATCATCACATAATCGTTCAATACATTATCTTAACAGTAAAAAAACACACAGTGTATATAATGCACACACTCAAAATCATACATTGTACGACAAAATTGTAAGAGTAAACAGGTCTGAGCTAAATGAGAAAAGTGTTCCGTATGAAAAATTATTGCCAAAGTTTTGTTTCAAAGATTTGATCAGAAATTTTTATGTCATTTTATTTTTGATGTGCTTTTTTGTTTTGACTGGACTCAAAATTTTCCAATATAGTGATGCCTTGTTTCCTTGCCAACATACACTGTACATAATTAATTTGCATGATACATGTTCAGAGAACTGAATATCCTGGCATGTCAGAATTTTGTACTGTAAATAAACCATAGTGCACAAAGAGTGGGATCAAAGAGTGTGACCAAAGAGTGCTGAATGCCTATGAGAATTGTTAGCTGTCATGTCCCTGTGTAGTATATTTCTTAATGCTTCCAAACTGAATGCAGTCCTCCTCATATTACACTATTTCCAAAGCTGCTGTTTTCTTGCAGCAGGTTGCTTGCTGTGCACTCCCAACTTTATGTTTCCCTGCCAAGCTGAAGTTGACCTAACTATGTAATCTTATGTGCTTGACATCAGCATAGCGCAGAGAAAAAAATTTTTTTGTTCATATCTGATTTAATTACATCTTTAGGAGAAATGTGTCTGCACGTTTATAATAATTTATATGCATATTATTTTTTTTTTGTGGCAGACAGCTTAACTTTGTTAAAATAATATAACTTATACCGTGCCTGTTGTTTATTGCTTATTGCTATTATTACATTTCTTGCATTGAACTTCCTGTCGCTCTAAACCAATTTCTGTCCTCTACACTTCATCATGTCTTGCTGTCCCTCACTAGGGATTCTGTGTATGTAAGAAGTCCGTGCTTCAGATTCATGCATTCATCATGATCATATGTATTTTGTTCAAATTTTTTAAACTGCTATTTATATGACCTGTAATGAAAACAATTCTGTGATAAAATGTCTTATGTTTATCTCTGCCATAAAATGTGTTCTTAAAAACCTTTAGTAGCCCCAAGTTGATGGTCATAAGTTCTTGTCTACCAACAGGAAACAGTTTCTATCATGCCTGTACAATATAAAAAGCAATGCTTAACATTACACACAGAAAACAGGGGAAATATCCAATGGGAACATAGCACACATATTTCAGAGATTTCATATTAATAATATAGTACAGTTAATTTTTTAAAATTTGACAAATATCTTGATAAACATTTTTAAAAAAACAACATTACAGGTTTATTCTGTCGGTTGTAATCTAACTTGGACAGATACTGCTATTTTGTGTAGAGAGCTGATTTTCAATGACACACCACGTTAGCAGGTTGTAATCTAACTTGGACAGATACTGCTATTTTGTGTAGAGAGCTGATTTTTAATGACACACCACGTGAGCAGGTTGTAATCTAACTTGGACAGATACTGCTATTTTGTGTAGAGAGCTGATTTTTAATGACACACCACGTTAGCAGGTTGTAATCTAACTTGGACAGATACTGCTATTTTGTGTAGAGAGCTGATTTTTAATGACACACCACGTGAGCAGGTTGTAATCTAACTTGGACAGATACTGCTATTTTGTGTAGAGAGCTGATTTTTAATGACACACCACGTGAGCAGGTTGTAATCTAACTTGGACAGATACTGCTATTTTGTGTAGAGAGCTGATTTTTAATGACACACCACGTGAGCAGGTTTCTTCTGACTTTGGTGGGTGAGAATTTTTGCCAAAAATATTGTCCCCACATTTGAGTGATTAATAATGAAAAAAAAAGGCACATTTTGTGTTGTGAACTGAAAAATGTTGAACATCAATAATTTAGAATTATGATTTGTGATGTATTACTTTCAAAAGAGATATTTTAATTGAATATTTATGGAAGATGTAATTATTTGTGGTTTTCATCAGTTGCCGGCTTAAGGAAATCTCAGTTTGCTCAACTGTCTACATCTGTGAAAATGTTTTATTTTTAAATCAAAACGATACTTATAAAATGTGCATTGCGTTAGGTCAGCCTCTGTCTACAAAAGACTCATAAAGTACCTATGCTTCTCTGTAAGGTAGTTTTTAAACCTGTGCGTCAAAGCATGTTGCAAGATTTTGATAGAAAAATTATTTCTTTGAAGTTGTTATAGTCTTGTTGCCAACATAGGAAGATGACTTGAGTATCATCCATTTTGTCTCATGTGATGATGATAATGAGAATAATTTGCCTCAAAAAGCTGATTTTTAAACTAACTGTACCAACCTGTGTAGAGAATTGTAATTAATTTTATTTAGTTTTTTTTAAGATAAAAAAATGGATTTTTAAAAAGTTGAGATGAAAACTGGTACTATTAGTTTTAAAATATTTTATGGTGTCTCTTGAGCTGCACCGTGGGTTCAAAGTGTCTCTTGAGCTGCACCATGGGTTCAAAGTGTCTCTTGAGCTGCACCGTGGGTTCAAAGTGTCTCTTGAGCTGCACCATGAGTTCAAAGTGTCTCTTGAGCTGCACCATGGGTTCAAAGTGTCTCTTGAGCTGCACCGTGGGTTCAAAGTGTCTCTTGAGCTGTACCATGGGTTCAAAGTGTCTCTTGAGCTGCACCGTGGGTTCAAAGTGTCTCTTGAGCTGCACCATGGGTTCAAAGTGTCTCTTGAGCTGCACCGTGGGTTCAAAGTGTCTCTTGAGCTGCACCATGGGTTCAAAGTGTCTCTTGAGCTGCACCGTGGGTTCAAAGTGTCTCTTGAGCTGCACCGTGGGTTCAAAGTGTCTCTTGAGCTGCACCGTGGGTTCAAAGTGTCTCTTGAGCTGCACCGTGGGTTCAAAGTGTCTCTTGAGCTGCACCGTGGATTCAAAGTGTCTCTTGAGCTGCACCGTGGGTTCAAAGTGTCTCTTGAGCTGCACCATGGGTTCAAAGTGTCTCTTGAGCTGCACCATGGATTCAAAGTGTCTCTTGAGCTGCACCGTGGGTTCAAAGTGTCTCTTGAGCTGCACCATGGGTTCAAAGTGTCTCTTGAGCTGCACCATGGGTTCAAAGTGTCTCTTGAGCTGCACCATGGGTTCAAAGTGTCTCTTGAGCTGCACCGTGGGTTCAAAGTGTCTCTTGAGCTGCACCGTGGGTTCAAAGTGTCTCTTGAGCTGCACCGTGGGTTCAAAGTGTCTCTTGAGCTGCACCGTGGGTTCAAAGTGTCTCTTGAGCTGCACCATGGGTTCAAAGTGTCTCTTGAGCTGCACCGTGGGTTCAAAGTGTCTCTTGAGCTGCACCATGGGTTCAAAGTGTCTCTTGAGCTGCACCGTGGGTTCAAAGTGTCTCTTGAGCTGCACCGTGGGTTCAAAGTGTCTCTTGAGCTGCACCGTGGGTTCAAAGTGTCTCTTGAGCTGCACCATGGGTTCAAAGTGTCTCTTGAGCTGCACCGTGGGTTCAAAGTGTCTCTTGAGCTGCACCGTGGGTTCAAAGTGTCTCTTGAGCTGCACCGTGGGTTCAAAGTGTCTCTTGAGCTGCACCATGGATTCAAAGTGTCTCTTGAGCTGCACCGTGGGTTCAAAGTGTCTCTTGAGCTGCACCGTGGGTTCAAAGTGTCTCTTGAGCTGCACCGTGGGTTCAAAGTGTCTCTTGAGCTGCACCGTGGGTTCAAAGACTGCATTTGAGCCACAAGTTCTTTTAAAGACATGAAACTTGCTAATTTCAAAATCATATTTTATCATTCTTACTTTGTTGTACATAATGTTTAGATAAATCCTGACTATGAAATATTTTATCCCAGAGGTTTTTAAGTACATTGTATTACATAGTTTTGATAATGCTCAGTGAACAATAAGGCAAAGTACTACTATGATGTCTGGTGAAATATAGCTTTTTTATATTAAAAATCGCTCATTGAATCGTAAGTCACTATGATTTCTGGTTAAATAGATATTATTTTTTAGATCTTGAAAATTGCTCACTTAACAATAATTACTGCACTGCTATGATGTCTCATTAAATAGGCACATCTCTTTTAGTGATAGTGAGAGTTTATCTATAAGAGGCAGAGTACAACTATGACAATGATGGCTTGTTTGATAAGCACACATCACTATAGATAGAGATAGTTTCTTAATATGCTGCAGTACACAACTATGATCGTGATTGTTTCCCTCTTCTCAATTAATCACCAAAACAGCAATCACATGAACTAAGGACAATAACCACTGAGATTTCATTGTTCCTAATTGAAGACCTTGGTGCTAAACGTACTTAAAGTCACAAAATTCACATTTAGAGATAATCAAGTTCAAATATTCTTTTTGTTTGACATAATGTGTTCATTTTCATATTTTGTCTTGTTTAATTAAGTGACTTAGGCACATTTTAATGATTTCAAATGCCTGCAATACACTTGGCTAATGCCAGATAAGTAAAGGTCACAGTTTAGATTGATTTTGACAAATATGTGACTTTAAGTTCATTTAGCACTAGGGTCTTCAACTGTAATACAGTTCAAATGTCCTCTAAGGATGTGTCTCATGATGTTCTTAATTAGATTATAGTTTCCATACCCTCTAAGCAGATTGCCATGAGGATGCTTGGACAACATGTAGATTTGGCTGCATTTCTTTTTGCACACAAATTCCAGAAAAAGTTGCACACACAATGCATTGCACAGAGACACACAAAC